>SRPS01000007.1:0-264649 GCA_018360175.1 Claviceps arundinis | reverse complement strand
TTGCCGAAGCTTTTGGGCCCGCAGAAGCTTGTGGGCCGGCGTAGAAGCTTTTACACAATCTTATACAAAAGGGGGGTCACGCGCGAAGGTACATACCTATACACATTCCGTACGGAGTTGTACTCCGTAGGTAGATCACGATATCGTAGCCTGTAGGGTCGATGGAGCAAGGTCGATGGGATCGATGCGGGCATCGGGGCATCGGGGCATCGCGAGTGGGTCTGAAAGCAAATTGATGCAAGGCCCCATCAGCACAGGCACAGGGTCCCCAGTCCCTCGGCCGTGACTGGCTCTGCAGTCTGCACTGACTACTCCGTAAAGCGCCCTGCCCCGAAACCGAATTTACTGAGCAGTGAGAGCATACGGTATTCCCTGCCGGTGCGCAGGCGTCTGTCCGCTGTCCACTTGCCCTGTGAGTCTGTAACTCCCCTGTGACTTCTCTGTGACTCCCCTGTGACCGTTGGAATGGCATGCTGTGCCCACCGTACCTAGTCCAGTCTTCGTTCCCGGGGGGGCCCTGTCCCCTGTCTCTGCTGCCTCCGCTCTCTTCTTCCCTGCCCTATGAGGTACTGTATGTATGTACAGTACCTTCGCCCTTCAGCTCCTCGCTTGTCCGCCCAAGCTGTCCCCCATCGCCCTGTTCCCCTCATATTCCAGCTTCCCGATTTACCTCCCCCAGATTTCTCTTTTCACTCATCTCTCAGCTTTGCCTTCTAGTGCTGGCACAACCTCAACCGCGCCTTCCCACCAGTCCGGACTTCTTGACCGATACTCTTCTGGACCGCACATGTTCCATTCGCCGTGATTTGAGCGACCACGCCAACTGCCGCTACAACCTTGCGGGACACGGCAGCATCTCGGGGCCACGCTACCTCAGCACCACTTCAGCACCACCTCAGCACCACCTCAGCACCACTTCAGAATCACTTCAGATCAGATCGCCTCCCATTGTGCATCGACAGACATCACACGAATCGCTTGGGCACCCTCCATCGCCGCATCCAGAACGCGCCTTCCTCGCTGTCCCACCGCTGTGCACTTGATAATCAGCTCCTTCCTCGTCGCTTTCGCCCCATCGACTGGTACTCGCCTGAACGCCCATTACCATTACTCACCTGAGTAATTTTTACCGTACACTCACCTGAACGCCTGACGTTATTCACTTGCCACAACACTGTCACCCGACTACAGGCTGCCTTGCACGTTTTGGTAAGTGTGTCTGCTCCCTTTTCGTGACGGCAGCGCGACTCTATGCTCGCTCATGACTGACTTACCGTGCGCTTCGATGCTTGTTGGTTATCAACAGCTTGCAATAATGCTATCAATCGACCTGCTGGATCCGCATAGAATTAGTACATTATCGAATACTGTTTATTTCAATTAGCACGCATTGCATGAACAACAAAACGACGGTCGACCATCGAGACAGGGAGACACAATGACCCTTTGGCCGTTCCGGCGCAAGAGCGTCCGCAAACGCTCCAGGGCTGGTGCCATATTCTCCGACAACGAGGTTGCTGCGCTTCGAGCTCAAGCCGACGCTGGAGTGGCAATTTCAACAACCCTTCAACCGAGATCGGAACCTGCGAAATTGCAACGAAGACAGCGAGCCTATAGCTTCTCTCCCGGACGCCATGACTCGATCCGTATCGAGCGAACGCGCGGAAAATTTGAGCGAGAACAGCCAGAGAGCGGTAATGCGGGGGACTGGGGTCGCACACCTACCTTGCATCTGACGCGACGGAAGAGCAGCAAACGACGTCGCGAAGACCATGACCGAGAGGCAGAAATCAAGGCCATGAGTGCCTTTATGCCTGCGCGGTTAGCCACGAACTCTCATGGACGCTCTCGCTCGAAACAGAGTACAAAGCGAGCCAAGACTGGCGGCGGTGGTATTGAGCCCCAACAAGCCCATTCTTCCTTGACATCTCTACCGTATCCCACTCTTGTACCCTCAATACTATCGGCAGACTCCGATGTCATTGCCTACAAGCTATCAGTCCTCGGCTCATTGGCACCTCGACCTACGTTGAAATACAGCTCGCGCACCCGACCGTCATCATGCTGTCGCGCTGCTGCATCCGGGGTGTCTGAACACGTCAAGCAGCCTCTTGGTAATCGGGATCCGATTCAGAAGGATCCTCTCGACTCGAGAGAGCGAATCGATCATCTTGCTGACGATCTTGGCGCCAAGGATCTGAGAGAGTTGATGGAAAGAGACAACCGCCGGCGAGAGAGAAAACGTGCGCAGGATCAAGAAAGATTACAAAAGAGGCTGAGTCGTCGAGTGGAACGCACCAAGAAGGAAGAAGCTGAGGCGAGGATGTCTGGATCGCCGCCGCCTGAAAATTTGGAAAGGGGTGTCATGGGCCGGGAATTGGCTGGCTTAGGCATCGAACCTGCATCGGCCGTCATAACATCTTCAAAGAGAAGAGAGTGGGATACTCGGCCCGAGTCTCCCTCAAGTTCCGATGAGAAGGGTCACACGCCTCCCTTGGAAGTCTTTCACCGCCCCGGATCATCGCCCACGAGCGATGAGGATGCACCTGCAGGGAAAAAGTCAATTGCCAGCCCTGCGGAGATTGGCGAGACAGTGTCTGCCTTGCCAGAAGGCTCCTCCAGACTGTCTGGTTTTCTCTACTCCAAGAAATCACGCTCCAAATCGACCCTGGAATCGGAGAAAGATCGCCTGATGGACGGAGAATCTGGCCGAAAGGACTCGGAAAGCAGCACCAAGACGCCGAATCGCCTGTCATTCACCACCCTGCTCAAATGGGGAAGCAAGACCAGGAGGCACTCTGGCCCATCTTCTTTCTTCAACACGTCACGAGAGGAGACAGCGACGGGCGGCCCGTTGCACATCAGTGCGCAGTCCAAGGCACTGGCCAAGTTGCAAGGCATTGACACTCCACAGCAAACGCATTGCTGGGTCAATTTGTCGGCAGCCGCGGCCCCAAAGCGAACCAAATCCAGGTTCCGTGAAGATTTGCCGGACTTTCCCATCTCGCCGCCCGACTCCAGAGTACAATCGCCCGAGGCTGATTCACGACCTCTCCCTACGGTTGCTGAATCGCCAATCCATATGGCACCTCCCTTGACCCCCCCTCGGTTGAGATACGATGGCTCGCGTTCAGCAGAAAAGCTCGCACCCATGACGCACAAGGAGCCAAAACTGGCCATATCCCTGGCATCGATCGACTCGGAAGGGTCATGGCTCTCTGGACGCGTTGGTAGCTCCAAAGTACCGAAAAAAGTGATCGGTCCTGCCAAATCCGACCGCCGAGAAGTAGCCGATGAGGCCCAGCCACTCTCAAACGCTGAACTGGAAGATCTTGACATAGCGGGCGATGAGTCTCCTTCACCACTCGCCGCTGGTCGGGACCCAGGTGCTACGACTGGCTCCTGGGAGTCAGAACGACCGCCGAGTAGTAGTGATGAAAATCTATCGATTGCGGATGACTATCCTAAATGGGGCAGTGTCGGTGCGAAGCCACAGGTGATACAGTATCACCATCATCTCGGAGAGGCGATGCGTAGTCGCCAAGGGCTGTTAAATATCGACTCCGGAGATGACTGAGATGCGCCATGTTTGGCATGTCTGCTCTGTGTGAGCGACAGGTGCGACCGTATACGCACATTCATGGTGAGGATAAGCCGAGCCCGAGCCTCAGCTTCTCACTACTATCGCCACCGACCATGGCCCTCGGAGTTCAAAGCTCAGCCTGGATTATCCACCGTGTTTATTTCAAATTGGGAGAAGGATGAAATATTCGCGCTCTCGCAACGCTCACGAGGCTAGGATCAGGATCGGAATCGTACGGAAATCGAGCAGTGCAGTAAGACAAGGAAACCCACACCTTATGGATATCACTCACAGAGAACGAATGTTTCAGCCTGCGGGAAGACGGCGAATGAGACACGGGACCGAGCTGAAGTTTTAGCCTAGAAGAGTGTCTTGAATGTTTGGCATTCCATTCCAACCATGCAGAAGCAGGACAAATTCTAGCTCCCGCGCGAGCTAAAAGCCTCTAGCAGGAGCGGCTCTGCTTGCGTTGCCACACGGAACCCCTTTTATCCCGCCACGAACTCGCCATTTATCATTAAATTGGATATCATCAGGCATCTGATGAAATATGCCGTTCGGATTAATCTACGACGCTGAGAAACTTATATGCACGAATTTGCAACAAAGCCTGGTCCCGCGCTTCGACATCATCATCTGTACAAGCAGGGCAGATATGTCGTAAGAATCTCGCGTGAAATGGCTCACGTCACTTTACACAAAAGCTCGGTTGTTTCCCTAAAGTAAGAAGTTTCGTCAGTCACAAGTCCATGGCATGCAAAAGCGGTTCTGTTCTGTTCATCCAGATGGAAGAAGATGGGCATGCAGTTGGAGCAGGAAGGCGGGATTTGTTGTCCGTCGTTACAAAGTTTGCCGAGCGGGGTTCGGCCAGTAAGAGTGTGCGTGTGCCCAACAATTCGCAGCGCAGATGTAACGTGCTCCGCATCTACGGTACATCTACTACCCAAACGTACGGGCGCTTTACATTCAACGGACTACTGCGCCAAAGCTTCTCCACCACAGCAGATGTGCGCTGCTGTACACCGTACTCCGCCATATGGAAAGCCGTATAGGTGGACTGTATTGAGCGCTTCACATTTACGGCCCAAGGTTTTGGCTGGCTCGTTTCACTACTTTGAGATTTTCCGATACCGCCGCCACATATGGACAGCCGTCTCTGAATATTCTGTTGAGCACGTCGCATCTACCATTGATAGTTTGGGGGGGGGGGGGGGGGGGGGGGGGGGGTCATGATACCACCTCAAGCTTCTCCGCTACCACAGATGTGCGTTGCCTATCGACGACGTACGTTGGATGAGCTCTATTGAGCAACTTTGCATCCACCACCCAGGCTTGGTGGTTCATTCTATTACATACTCTGAGATGTCCCGGAACCGCAGATGCATGTTGCTGTGCTCCGTCACTTTTGGGCCATCATCTTTCGATGGACGTCACTCCACCACCCAAGCGTATGGGTAGTTTTATATTCTACTACACACTCCGCGTTCCTTGCGGATTTTCTTTGTATCGTCTCTGACTCTTTATGTACTGTTTTGTACTTCTCAGATACCCGTTTGCTTTTTCATTATTCTCCCCGTCGACATTGCTGCCCATGTCTTTTGTCCGACGGGTCGCATGTACTACAAGGCACCGTGAATGTCGGCAAGCGGCTTGTGGATAAGGCTGTGCTGGCAAGAGAGGGAACTGTGCTTTATTTGGGTCTGCTTTATTCGGTTCACTTCTCAACATGCTGGGCGTTGCATTAAATGGCGGTCATCACGGCTGACCATCGCGGCAGGTCAAAACGGCGGGTTAAAAACAGCGGCGAGCAACTGGTGTTGCCCTTCTTTTCTTCTTTCTCCATTTTTAGATACCCATTATTCACGATAGACGCCAGGCCACCTGGGCGTGGCTTTTTTGTATTATATCTTAGATGAGGACAAAGTCTCAAGGCCATTGCGTTGGGAGGCCATCGGGGGATGATTGCTGCTGGTCGCTAGAAGGTTGACAAATACAAAGATGCCCAATCAACAGGCAAGCGCAGCCAGTCAAGTAGACCTCTTCTCCACTGTCCTTTCTCCCAAGCAACTCTTCATAGTTCTATCATTCTCAAATTCAAATACCTGTTACGGATCATGTCTACAAATATACACGTAGCCTCCAGGCTCCGACCGCGTGGTTCGGCCCACATCTGTACGTCACACCAACATCCCGGCCAATCACAGCCTCCTTCCGCGCCGAAGTCGTCAACTTCAAGTCTTCTTCCACCCCAGTCCAGTTGAGTCCAGTTGAGTCCAGTTGAATCCAGTTGAATCATCGCCAGTAATTACATGCATAACTATCACGATCTCATATCTACCGGTCTACCCACCTCCGAAAATAAGCCCCCGTTTGAGAAATTCAGAGTATGCATTCGGCTGCGCTCTTCTTCCGCACGATTGCGGGCCTCGCGCCGGCGGTTCGCCCCAGTGGCTGCTCAGCAATGCTGCGGGAACCGCTCTTCTCGAGAGCCTTTCATGCCTCGTCGCAGAGGTGCGTGGTGCAGAAGGTCAAGAGGTATGTTTCTCATCTTTATTGTGTCTGCTCTTTGAGGAAATCTGCTGGATCAAGTCGTCGGATGGGGATGATTGCTACGTGGATGGGGTGGCTATTATTGAAAAGGTTCCGGACATCTTTTTGTGTTGCATCTGCATCTGCGTCTCATCTGCTACTGCTACTGCACTATACTGAGGTTCTGTCTTTGAACTCTGTGTCGCTTCTTCTGTCTCATTCTGTATTAGTTTTGATCACGATCTCGCCGGGGGATGTTCGGAGTGTTTTGTGCTTCATTTGTTTCGTACCTTCGTGCTTCATTGATTCCTCGGTTTCCGTAAAGCATCTCTAGGCAGATACTTGTACATGTATGCTAACTTCGAAGGACTTGAACCCTCGGTTTCCTGTCTGCAGTATCACGGGTCTTCAAAAGGCTGCAGAGCAACATGAGACGATGCTCGTGGGGTGTTATGCAAAGTGGTCGCCTTTGTGTGCGGGATTGGAGGAGGTTATGGAACAGTATGGATGATTTCACGTTTTCTTTTCTCTTCCAGGGCGTTTTCTTCCTCTCGCTACGTTTCTTAGTTGGTGCTTGCTGGCTCATTGTAAGGCTGCAACGTGGTATCATTGCTTGCATATTGCCGTTCATTTTTCTTCTTTATCTTCCCCTTGCTTGCCTTCCACTTGTTCGTCTCTCTCTCTTGAGCCCTGCGTCAAAATGTTTCTTGCTTGACAAAATCTGTACCGCTGAGAGCCTTGCCATTCCTACGTCATCTGCCTCTTTCCTCTACAATCATATTACACTTGCATATTGTTTCGCGTCTCGACTCTGCTTTTTTTCATTTTTTTTTCATTGTGTTCTTTCCTTTGTTATTATATTAATCCCCCCTACAGTCGACCTGCCGACTTTGTTGGGTCAAGCGGCCACCTAGTTCAAGGCCATCTGGATAAAGCGACGAACCTCCATTTCTCTAGCGCCTGTCTTCCCGCCTCATTACTAACCTATTCAACTTCATTCATTGACAGATTCTCTGAGGTCGAAGCCTTCAAGAAGAAAGTTCACTTCCTCAAATTTGATTACGACGAATTACCTTCACTCAGGAAACCTCTCCAAATACACACCGTGCCGACCTTTCTCGTGTTCAGAAACGGCCATATGGTGCGTTCAATGGGGGGAATAGGACGGGAAGAGGTTCTCAAGACGCTGAGGCAGCTTTCACAAACATGGGTCCACCCTCGCGACACTTACCGTTCCTATAACCGTCGTCGTCGGTGAGGCTTCTCATGTGGCTTTGTGATTTTGGCTTTTTGATTTTTCAGGCTTGGGAGTTTGGAGTTGGCGGTTCTGTGCGAGCGAAATAGTAGATGGGCGCTCTTTACTGTATGACTAGTCGCGGACCTTTTCAGTTGTCAGCGAAACACTACACGACTCTTCGAGTACTTATGATACTCCGACGGGATCTCTTCACGACTCTTCCGTCTCATGGAGTCTGATGATGACAGGGACATGCAACTTCATAAAATGCATCTATAAGATCTTCGAATGCGGGCTCTTATCCCGACACGAAAGTTCGCCGTGGTGCATGTGGCTTGCCCGTAGACGTGTTTCGCATCACGTGGCGCAATCGTGTTTCCATAGCAACGCAGCAAGCTGCCGGGGCCCGGACGTGCCCACCTCTGCCCGCCCCACATGGCATCACATCCATTTCCATGATCCATCACATCGCAGCGCGCAACGCCACAGAAAACACGAACAAAGCGACCCGTCCAAAAGAACGAGTATTCGAATTATCCTCATAGACCCTCATCGACCTACACAAGACGAGAACGTACTATCCGCGCAATCATGGCGTACAAGCCGAGAATGAGCATCATACCCACAAACCAGCAAGGGCGCTCACGGAAAAAGGAGGAAGATGCTGACGCCATCATGCACCTTACTGATAGCGAAATCGCGGGCTGCATCCAGGACATTGGGATACCCATGACAGTTGCAGATGTGCAGAAGCCAAATCCCGCGCAGATTCAGCAAATCTTTGAGTGGTTCGCTGAGGTATTGGTCAACTCGACGCGCGAGACGGTCGAGCCCGCGATGCGCGCCGCCGCGGAAGACGTGTGCGGTGACTTCTCCGACGTGATTCCCCCGGACACGCGCAACCTCATGGGCTTCTTCGTATCGCTACGGCGGCTTCTCTACGAGTGCGGCATTGTTGACTTCACATTCAACGATCTGTACAAGCCCACCCACAGCAGGATGGCCAGAATCTTAAGCTACCTCATCAATTTTGTGCGCTTCCGCGAGTCGCACACCACCGTCATTGCCGAGTACTACAACAAATCCGAGTCCATCAAGATGCGCATCGAGACGCTCCACTTAGAGAAGCAGAATAACGAAGATCGCCTTCAACACTTGATACACAATCGCAAGGCCATGGAAGCTGAAGTCCGTGACAAGGCTTTACGCAACGAGGATCTCAAGAACCAGCTCTTGGCGCTGCAACGCCAACAGGAAAAGGTGTCTGCGCGTCTCGAAGACGCCAAGCAGCGCAAGGGCGACTTGGCCATGATGCTCCAGCAGAAAACGCAAGAGAAAGCGATGCTCAAGCAGGAAAGCAATAAGCTACGGCCGTACATGCTTCAGAGTCCCTCAGCCCTGCAAGAAAACCTCGCCGAGCTGCGGGAGATTCTCAACATCGACAAGGCGCACATTGACGCGCTGGACCGCCGGGCACGCGCTTTACAGACGTCGACGGACTCCTTTTCCGTCGTCTGCGCGGACGTGGCTGCCTGCATCAAGATTCTCGACGAGATTCGCCAGGAGCTGGCCAAGGAGGAAGAAGAGCTGGTGCGCAATGCCCGGCAGAGGGATGCGCTCTCAGAAAGGGGCAACAACGCCAGGGACGTGGAGCGCGCAGAGACGATGCTGCGGCGACAGCTGGCCAAGTGGTCGGAGCGAACGGAGAAGCTGCGCGAGCAGAGCCAGGCAAAGGCGCGGGAGGCCGAGGAGAAGATGCAGGAGCTGCAGGCGGTGCATCGGCAGCAGACGGAGGAGCATACTAGGAAGGGCAAGGATATGAATATTCGGAGGGTGAGGATAGAGCAGACGGAGAAGAAGGTAAGCCTCCCCATTTCTTATTATCAGTATTTACGCATTTGGTTTTCAAATCACAAGACACTCTCGTTCTCTTTTTCTTTCATCCCTCCTCGGTCCGTGGTAGCTCCCACATCTACCCATCGGTATTCCTCCTTTCTAACATGGCCTATCTCCGCAGATGCTGCATCTCAAAGAGAACATCGAAAACGAAATCCACGCCGCGCACGATGAGTATCTCAAGATGGAGTCGCATATCAAGTTGTACATGACGGAAATGGAGCAGTCGCTCAGCCAGTGATGTTGTGGATTTACCCAACACAGAAGTGTCTCGTATTGGCGAGAAGCCGTGATGATTATGGGAATGGGGCGTTCAGGATTGGTCGACATGAATGATGAAAAGGGTTTTGGTTTGGCGTTAAGAGGTGAAAGGACGGACGGACGGAGGTGCGGTCGATCATGTTGCACATATATCATGAAATCTAGTATTTGAGCCAGCGCGCAATTCAGTACAATAAATTTGAAACGATTTTTTTTTCAAAACAACACAAACCGGAGGACCGCGAGACAGACATGCACATAGACACAGGGTATAAAACAGCTTAATAGGAACCCACTGGACCGCCCATCTTGAACCACTCCCCCAGCACATTCGTAACCCGCACCACTGGCCCAGCCCACGAACCATCTTCCCTAAGCACCGTCCTCGACAACACGGGAAGCCTCTCCGCCAGCATCTCGGACAACTCGCCCTGATCCTCGCCCTCGCCCTCGCCCTCGACCTCGTCTCCCTCCCTACTCCGCGGCTCCAGCAGCACAGCCCGACACCCGCTCCGCCACGCACCCTGCACCAATATCGCCGCCGAGATGCTCAGCCCCTGAGCCGACCACTCAGCGCCATGCCGATGCAAGTCCAGCAGCCCATAGACAATCAGCAGAGGCGGCTGCACGAGCTTATCAGTACACGCAGAGCGAGCCGCCAGCGGCGAAGGGGTCGGTAAGGATGAAGCTGTCCATGTGGCCAGGTACGCGCGGAGATGGCACACTGTCGGGGCAAACGCCATGGTAATGTGGCGCGCTGTGGCGATTTGCATGAGAGGCGCGCGCAGGAGCGGGTGCTGGTCTTTGGAGCTGTCGATGGGCTGCTGCTGTTGCTGCTGGCGCACCTCCTGGATCATCGCGGTGAGGAACTGCTCCCTGTGCCAGCCTATTACTACCGTGATTTGGCGTGTGTTGTGCGAGAGGACGTCTTGGAGGAGTTCTGAGGGCGTTCGTGGGGGGAGCAGGATGGGTTGATGGGTGCCCGGGGGGGGTCCGAGGTTCATTATGGTTGGGATCGGGTTGGGGTTTGAGTGCTCGAGTTAGCGGTGTTTCCGTGGTTGTCGTGTGGTTGAAGGGCGTCGGGTCAGATGGTGAAAGTTTTACTGGCCGGCAGCCGCAGCCGCGTGCAGTTTGTCGTCGTCGAACAATGGAGGACGAAGATTCGAATGGACTTATCTGAAGTCGTTGCGACCTGCAGGTGGTTGGCATTGGGATGGCCCCGCTTCTGTCACGCCAGTAGCCTGTAATAAGTCTGTAAGTGTAGGGGGTAACCTACCTACCTATGTACCTGTACATTATACCTACATATACATACATTAGGTACTCCTGAGTCCTGTGCCTGCAAAATTGAAGAAATAGGAGGTGCAGAAATGTGTTTATCCGGCGGTAGCACTCCACAACTTCGGCCTGATGAATGGGCTTCAATCAGATGATTGCATTGAAAAGGAAGAAGATGCTTTCCAGCTTGTGAGCAGCTTGTCTGGAAGCAATCAGTGGCACTACATAGAGTTGGCGAAAAGATCGGGAAGCCCGTTCGTGGTGACAAGGCGCAGGCTGTAATGGGCAAATTACGTTGAGTATTGGGCGGACTGTGAAGAATAGACATCAAGATCGTTGGAAACGGCGATTCAGGTACATGATAGCATCATATTGACTGGTAATTAAGTACAGGCTCAAACCTATGCCGACGATGCTAGCGATTCGGACGAGCTCCAACAGGTAGATATACACCCACAGAAATCTACGAAAAAGCCTCGGAATTCAACACCAATGCCGTCTCATGCCGCGAAGGCGACCCCCAAGAAGAAAACGCCCAAAGCAAAACTCAAGATGACCGGAACAGCAGCCAATGCGATGGCCAACTCTCGTTTACGTGATCCAGAATCACAGGATCAAGTGGTGGCTTTTAACGATGCCGCACGACACAAACATAGCTTCTATACATCTCTCACTACAGCAATCATGTTATGGATTCAGAAAGATCCAAAAAACAATGCTCTGTTGTGGAATGCAGTTGAAAGCACCTCGAAGAATTGGTTCCTATCAGCGGTGCCGGGCTGGCACAGAATGAAATGATAGCATAGAGCAGCCAATCCCTACATACTCTAACGAAGCCCGGCACCGCTTTGCAAGAAGCGAAGCTTTTTCGGGGTGCTTTCAACTGCATTCTTGCCATAGTCAGGGATGAAGAGAAGCCATGGACGTCTCGTGCGACATCGTTCAAAGCCACCGTTTGATCCTGTGGTTCTGCGTAATTGGTCATTGCATTGGCTGCTATTCCGACCATCTTAGGTTTTGCCTTGGGTATTTTCTTCTTGGGGGTCGCCTTCACGATGTGAGACAGCTTTGGAGTTGAGTTTCGAGCCTTTTCCATAGGGTATGTTAGGTACATACGTCCCACGTGACCCACATTAGGTATGTACCATTAGGTACCTCTACGTCACTACTAACAAGGTAGTCTAGGTACCTAAGGTATGTACATACCTGGTACGGAGGGCCGACCTCAACGCTGTCGCCAAGGCACAGGAGACACGAGACAAAGCGACGACGCCTCAAAGTCGCCTCGTCCACAGCCATGGAGTCGATCGCGAGCATCTCGAGTCTCATGGAGACCGGTAAAGCACCCTTCCTGCTCCGCTTCGACCTATGCGCGTGTTGCCTGTGTCCGCATCATCGAGGCTAACTTGGGTCTCCTCAGCAAGGGAGCTCACCCTCGACGCCGCGCAAGCCACGCGTAGTGTCCGCTCGAGCTCTCGCCCTCTCGATCGAAACCAGATCCGAAAGCTTCTCGACAGTAGGAATGACAGAGAAGTTCTGGAAGGACTGCGGAGAGTCATATCGGTGCGTACCGCCTCGTCTCTGCCTGACCGGATCTGCTAATCATAGAGTCTTCTCCAACAGATGATGTATCGCGATCAGAACACGGCTCCGTTCTTCTCGTCAGTCGTGAAAAATGTTGCGTCTCCAAACCTCGAAATCAAAAAGCTCGTGTACATCTACCTCATTCACCATGCAGAGCAGGAGCCTGACCTGGCACTACTGTCCATCAACACCATTCAAAAGTCTCTTTCCGACCCGAGCCCGCACGTCCGAGCCCTGGCACTCAAGACCATGTCCGGCATCCGAGTTCCAGTCATCAGTCAGATTGTGTCGTTGGCCATCAAGAAGGGCGTCGCCGATATGAGCCCGTACGTGCGAAAGGCGGCCGCACTCTCGATCCCCAAGTGCTACCGTCTCGACCCGAGTCAGCTGCCGCAGCTTATCGACTACCTCTCGCTTCTGCTGGGAGACAAGCAGTATTACGTGGCAGGCGCTGCTGTTTCGGCATTTTTGGAGATATGTCCCGACCGAATCGACTTGATCCACCGACACTACAGAGCACTGGTACGCAAGATTGTGGACATGGACGAGTGGAGCCAGCTGGCGTCTATGAGGCTCATGACGTTGTACGCGAGGAGTTGTTTTCCGAGGAGTGCCCCTCTGAAGAAGCAGCATATACCTCGACCTCGACCTCAATCTCCGGAGCAGCAGCAACAGAAGAAGACAAATGTCGATGACTTTTACGCCGATTCGTCAGACACGAGGAGGCAAGCACGACAAGACGGTGCCGTCTGTGGTGATTTGATGCTTTTGCTGAATAGCATCAAGCCATTGCTTCAGAGTCGCAACTCGGCTGTTGTCGTCGCGGTGGCGCGATGCTACGTTGATGTGGGCGCACCAGAGTACGTCAAGCTTGCTGTAGGGCCATTGATTGCGCTCCTGCGTGGACCACAAGATATTCAACGGCTTGCTCTATACAACATCGTGTCTGTCTGTCTGATGAGACCGAGTGACTTTGTCAAATACGCCAGTCATTTCCTGGTCAAGGCCACAGACCCCGCATCGGTGTGGGAGCTCAAGCTGGAGGTCTTGACCATCATCTTCCCGCACAGTCCGCCGCACGTCAAGAGTCTGATTCTGGAGGAGCTGCAACACTTTTCACAGGGGTCCGACAAGGCTCTTGTGCGAGATGCGGTTCGAGCCATTGGGCGCTGTGCGCAATCCGACGTCAAGACAGCCCCCCGGTGTCTCAGGCTATTGCTCAGCCAAATCACCAGCTTGGATGGCACGTTGGCTGCCGAGTCCCTGACTGTGATTCGACACCTTATTCAGCAAGATGCCGAGAGTCACGCTGGCACGGTTGTGCGCCTGGCCAAAAACCTCGACTCCGCGACTGACCCGCAGGCCCGGGCGACGATTATCTGGCTCGTGGGAGAATTTTCAGGCATGAATGGTGAGGATAACGTGGCTCCTGATGTCTTGCGCATCTTGTTGAAGGGGTTCTCAAGCGAATCAGAGGCTGCCAAGCGGCAGATCCTGGTTCTCGGCGCCAAGGTCTATCTTCATCACATCAACAGGACAAACGAGGCAAAAGGGGCCAGCAAACCGGATGCCGACGATTCACCGCAGCAGACCGCGGAGGATGACCAGCACCCTATTGTACGGCTCTGGGACTATCTCGTCCGCCTTGTTCGATACGATACCTCGTATGAACTGCGAGACCGGGCGAGGATGTACAAATCGTTGCTTGGCGTTCCTCAGCTCGCCACGCTGATGCTTCTGGCCCCGAAGCCTGCTCCTCAAGCACCAAGTCCATCCGAGTCGAGGAAGGGGTTCGCGCTCGGCTCGTCCACGCTGGTGCTGGCGGGCGGTGGTGGCATTCACGGCTTGAAGGGCTATGAGACGCTTCCAGATTGGGTGGAGGCCGGCAGGGAGCCAGATCCTCGTCTGCGAGATGAGGATAACGTCAGCACGTCGTCCAGGTACGGTGAGAATAGTACTGTGCCAGCAGGCGACATGCTGGACCAGGCTGCCTCGTTGAGGCCGCCACAAGCTGGCCAGGCTAATGGGCTGAGTGAGGGTGTTGGAACAAAGACGCTTGACGATTGGTTGGCGGAAGATAATGAGCAAGGGGTTGAAGGGGAGACAGAGGCGGAGGAATCGACGGAGGACGAGGACGAGGAGGATGATGAAGATGAAGATGAGGACGGAGATGAGGATGAGGAGGAAGATGAGGATGAGGAAGAGGAAGACGACGGAGAAGAGGAAGATGAAGACGACGAAGAAGAAAGTGATGATGCCGATGGCAAAGAAGGCGAGGGCCTCCTTGTCAAGAAATAACGGGCATCATAGGCACTAGAACGTGTAATTTTAAGACGATGGTGCTGGACGAGACGCGGATGATTCCCGGCTGCAGAGGCCAAGCAGCGCAGTACACTTCCATTCACGATGAGAACACTATACAGCCAACACGCACGTAATCAGACAACTATGTGTCCGCGCAAAAACAGCTTGCTTCCCATCTTCCCCCTTTCTCACAAATCCATCCCGACCAAGTCAAGTCTTATCCTCCTCCGGGGTTGTATCTGACGCCCCCTCCGTCAAATACCTATACACCACCGAAAAATCACGCCCCTTACACTCTTCCAACCCCGCCGCCGCCTCATACACCCCCAACGCCGGCCCAGCCAACGGCATCACAGCACCCGCCTCCCTCGCAGCCATCACCGCCAACCGCAAATCCTTACTCATAAGCGACAAGGCAAACCCCCCCTCATAATCATGCGAGGCCGGCGCCGCAGACACAACCCCCGGGACCGGATTATTCACTTCACTAGGCCAGCAGCGCCCCGTACTTAGATTGATAACCCGGGCCAGCGTCCGGGGATCCAGCCCCCACCGTATACCTAGGTTCATGGCCTCCGCGGTAGCAATGTTACTCAGCGCAAGGAGATAATTATTAGCCAACTTGGCGGCCAGGCCCGCGCCTTGATCACCACAGTGTAGGACGTGGGCGCCCATGCGGAGCAGCGTGGGTTGTACCCGAGGGACCATCTCCGGGGGAGATCCGAGCATAAAGGTGAGAGAGCCGGCTGAGGCGCCGACTACGCCGCCGGACATGGGGGCATCGACGAAGTGGCCTTGATGGGAGGAGGATATCCGTTGGGCTACGCGGCGGGATGTGGAGGGGTCGATGGTGGAGCAGTCGATGAAGAGGCGTGGCTGGGGTTGAGTCTCCGGGGAGGGAGAGGAGGAAGAGGAAGAGGATGAGGAGGAAGAGGAAGAGGAGGAGGAGGAGGAGGAGTGCGTGAGGATGTCATCGTATACGGTTTGGACGTGTTGGGGGGAGGGTAGTACCGTGACGACCGTGTCCTAACTCCCGTGAATGCCGCATTAACGTCAGCATGCGAGAAGAAAATGTTCATGAATCCAAAGGGCGTTACATGGAATAGAAGAAACACGGCCTGGGTCTTTGAATGGAACGTACAGCGTCCTGCGCCGCGGCTGATGCACTGTCCGCGAGCTCCATCTTGGGGCCCTTCCCGGTGGCGGCGCTCATGTCTGTCTCCAGCTTCTTCATCACGTGGGGGTTCGCGTCGAAGAGGGAGAGTGAGTCGGTGGGTTGGAGCTTGGAGCGAAGATTCTGGGACATGGGGTAGCCCTGAGATGGTATTAATAAGAGTATGAGTATGGTATTGGGTGTATTACTGTATATCATGGAGAGGTCGGGCCAGGGAAGTAGACGAGGGACTCAAATCATGTAGCCAGGCCAGGGAGTCAGGTCTATTCAGGGAACAACTAAACTCACCATCTGTCCCAATCCTACAAACGCGAATCGTTCACGCATCCTCCCCGTTGACGCAAACCCTCTGGTGCCTCTCGTGCATCTCGTGACCCTCGCGCAGCGGCTCAGGTGCGTACATGCTTCGGTAGGGGCTCTCATGATTGATTTGAGGGTTTAGAAAGAAGCAAGAGCTCTAGATTCAGGAGCCTTTGAGTAAATAAATGGAAAAGGGTCGTGAATTACGTACATACCTACATATGTACATCGTTCATCGGGGGTTGTTGATGGTGGGGCAGCTGAAGGTGCTGAAGCCGTCCATTGCCGGCGGGAGCCGTTCGCGCAGCGTCATATCATCTGTAAGTTGTAGGTAAGTGTAGACGTACGTAGACTTGTGTCATGTGTCATGTGCTATCTCATCGGACTCGGCACGGAATAGTCTGGGGTAAACGTGTTAGGCCCGTAGATCGCCAACCAAACTGGCCATTCATACTCACGCAGATGACTCCACATGCGAACTAGGAGGTACATAAGTTGACAAATGTTTCAAAGCAATCCTGCTTTTCGTCGCTGCTCTTCATGCTGTCCCAACCTTGGCCTCTGTCGCCAGGTTATTAGGTATTCCACGCCGCATGAAGTCTCTTGCGCAGATATGACTGCCTGCGTATATACATACTAGAAACTCGCGGCTGTGTAACGGGAACCTGCGGACTTGAATGGCCGTAGCCACCAACTTGACTGAGATTGATATGTAACTGCAGAACTGCGGCTCACCTACCTAATCACGGGGCTCATCATCTCAAGGCGTTGAACACACAGAAACAAGGAAACCTATCACGGGGTATATAGTAGGGTTACAAGTTTACAACTTACAAAGCATGATTTGAGCGGTCGGTTGGCTGCCGCATCGTCCACAGGCAAACCCTCGGGCCTCAACGCCTCCGCATTAGAAAACATAAACGCACCAGCCACTCTCGAGTCTCGGCACGCCCTCTCTCGATGATTCTGTCCGGGTTTGAGCTGGCTGGACACGAAGTACGGAGTAAAAGATCTAAGAAAACCCTACAGTTTGTTACAATGGCGTGGGTTAAATACCCAGACGCAACGCACGATACAACATGCAAGTGGTCATCACAAACTAAGAATGCACAGTACACATGGACTAGGAATGTACACATAGACTATAAGTAACTAACTTGTCCATCCTCGCTCCCACCTAATCTGCGCCCCCAATCCAGAGAAACTCGTCCCATCCCATCTCCAACGAAAAGTTACGAGAGACCACCCAAAAAACCCATTGTGCAGCAGCTCAATGTATCTTGTGAACGACAAAGAGAAGGGCAGTGGGGGCCCGGGGGAAGGTTGCGCCGGGTATCCTCATCTTCGTACGTGCCGTGCCATACACAGCTCCTTCATCTTCCGACACCACATCACAAGACAATACAAAAAGAAGAAGAAAAAAGTGTCCCTCCAACCATACAAAAGAAAAGAAAGCCATGCTAGTCGGAGACAATGAAGCGCATCCCCAAAGACATAAAGCCAGAAACAAAGTCAAAAAAAAAAACGAGACAAAGGAGAAGAGAAGAGAAGAGAAGAGAGTAGAGTAGAAGAGAAAAAAAGTAAGAATGAAGTAATGATTCAATTTGCGCCAGGCCCTAATATTTGGGGATATTTCCCTTCTCCTCCCGCCATTTGTTCCATTTGTTTGATTTGTTGTTCCAAAGAATGCTGCAAGCACCAAGCTACGCCGTCCATGTGCTGTCTATCGCGTAGCAAAAACACCTCCCTTTTCCCTCCCCTATAGGAAGTTAGCCAGCCAGGGAACGAGAGCACTATTCGCAAATTGTGTTAGCAATCATCATATCAACGCGCATGTAGATCTGCTTTCCAAAAAAGAATTCAACTTACCCGACAGCAACTGTGGCGCCAATGCCAAATAAGGCTCTGCTCTTGACTTTGGCTTTTCGCACCTCGGCCTCCGTCTTGACTTTTTTGGCTCGTGGCTCGTCTTCCTCGGGCGCGGTCTCCGTGGACTGATCCGTCTTTTTGTCCTCGTCTTTCTCGTCTACTGAAAGGTCGGCTGCCTTGCGCTTGCTCTTCTGGGTAGTAGAGCCAACGAGGGCCGCGCTGTCTGACTTGCCCTTCTTCTCCAGAGCCTTCTTTTGCTCTTCTACGCGTTTCTCATCCTCATCCTTGCCCATGCGCACCATCTCTTTTGCCGCCTCGAGCATCTTGGCTGTCTCCTCTGCGGTGGGTGGGCTGCCGGCAGTGAGCAGAGGAGGAGCTTCAACCTCGCTGGTGGTGTGCTTTCCCTGATGAACCCCGTCATCTTCAGTCGTCTCATCCGCTCCGAATATGAGAGCCGCGTCCTCAGATCCTGGGCCCAAGGCAAGAGCAGGCGCAAACTCGTGTGACTGCATCACTAATTCGCTCTTGTTGTCCTTCTTGACGTTGCCATTCACCTCGGCCCCATCGTCAGACGGTTCAAGTGACATTGCTTTGGACTTGACCGCACGCTTTCGGGGAGATGCGGCCGCTCGTTTCGTGGTCTTGGTGGGGCTTGCAGACCGACGACTGCGTGTGTTCCTAGTCACGTTCGCCGTGGACGGGGGTGCCAGTCTGTTCTGAGCCTTGACCAGATCAAACTTGGGAGGTGCTGCAATGCTCTTGGGCGGCGAATCGGTGCTCGAAGTCGACGACAAAGATATTTTGGACGGATCGAGTAAGGCACGGATCCAGATCCCAATCTTATACTCCTCGGCCAATACCAATGCCTGTTCCGGAGGGATCCAGACGTTGCCAGCAGTCTCTTCGGGGCTCGTCGTCGCCAGAGACTTGATGTACTTGCGCTCAGCCTCCTCTTCAGAGGCTTCAGCGTACGGGAAGGTAGCCTTAAACATGCCAGTCGCTGACACGTAGCCATCGAAACTTCGGCGCATAAGGAAGTAGCTCGTCGGGCTTGACTTGAAGATGCCCGACACTATCCCCTTGGGAAGCGGAGCTCGAAGATGCGCGTAGTCAAAGACACCCAGTGAAGATTCATCCACTTCGTCTCCTCCGACCATCTTGGGCGTAAGTTTCGTTTGGCCCAGACGACGTCGCGAAACGAGATCAAAGTCTGTCGTGAGCACAATGTGCTTGAGTGAGTACATGAAGCAGCGCAATGATGTGGAACACTCAAAAGAGGCGGCAAGGAATAAAAGTGCAGAACAGAAGCAGACGTACATTCAGGAATCTTTTCGAGCAGTAGCGGATTGTGCCGCGTGGGCAGGCTTCGTTCAGTCGGAATTGCCATCTTTGTAACTTCCAACGTGAGTTGTAATTGGCGGTCGGTGGCGCGTCGCGACGCTCAGGCAACACGGAGGGAGAAGAGAACGTGTCCTCCGAGGATGGCTGTCAGGAGACAGATGCGCAAGCGGTGGTATAAACAGCCTACGAAGTGGTAAGTAAAAGTTTCTCTATCACTGTAGTTGCCGTCGCCATCGCCGCTGCCGTGGCCGCCGTCTCTTGTGGCTGCTGTCTCTTGTGGCTGCTGTTGCTGCTGTAAAAGCCGCAAAGATTTTCTCGAGCGTGTTTTTTGAGTCCCGGCGCGTCGACGATGGAGATACATAAGGATAAGCGAGTGAGGACAGCATACCAATTAGAGCACGCAACCGCGAATGGTCAGACGGCGAGCGAAAGCTATCGCCAGGGAAGAAACGAGGAGGAACAAAGCAAAAGATGGAACGACAGCGCAAGCCTCGTCACGGGAAGCAACAGGCGCGACAAGCCAGATGGATATGAATATCGACCCTGCGGTTCAGGTGCAGAGTGAGCGAGACGAGAAACCGCAAAGACGGGGATGTGGGAGGGAGTGTGTCGTGGACGGAGCGTGGAGGAGCCAATCTGGCGTCGACGCGCAAATTACGCTGGACACGGGGGACGGGAGACCCATGGACCATAGGAAGTTCCTGAGGTATTCTCCAGCCCTGGCTCTGCGACGAGATACCTTTGCCAAAAGCCGAACCAACCAACGCACAATGCAAGCCGTCCATGTGGGGCACGCTTGGCTAACGTGAAAGCAGCCAAAGCATAACGAACGTGTACGTATAAAGCTTAGTTGCCAGGCCAGCGACCAGAAGTTAGAACGAAGCGGCGCGGCCGCGTGACTTTCCTTTGACTTCTTCCTCATCAGCCAGAGACTGATTTGGTGACGATATGGCACTTGGAGGCGATCCAGTCGTGAGCTATACGGAGTACCTACAGGCTACATATGTACATAGTTACATACATATATGTACCTAATGTAACATAGGTACATATGTACACATCACACCGTACACATCACACCGTACACGTCACCGACTCACGAGTCACCGGTACCTGGGCCGGCATCTGGACCGGCACCGCGCGCACCCGTCCGTCTGGCTTTGTGTGCATTGTCTTTGATTCTCCAGTTGAGGGGTCAACACGAGACACGTTGCCCGCTTCATCCGGCGCTTGCTCAAGGCGTTAAAATCGGATTCAGCGACCAAGTTTATCATCGGCTTCGACATTCCGTCCCGCCATCAGTTCAGCACCAGGTTTCGCTTCAGCTCAGGTTTAGTATCAGGTCCCGCGTCGTGTTCAACATGAAGATTCAGCATCAGATACATTGTCAGTTTCAGTGCCAGTCTTCCCCTTAGGTTTCAGCATCGTGGAGTTCCTGTCCTCAACACATGGATCCAACTTCCAAGCCTCAAGAATCGACCAGGTCGCCTTGTTTACCCCCAGGCTCTGCAACGGAGTTCCTCGTGGATCTGAAGCGGGTCGACGGGCCAAGGAAGGCGGCTAAGCCTGTTTCGCTGGTCTCTTGGATCGAGCGTCTGCCTGGACAAAGCAGCATCTGATCGATAGAACGCTATTGACGCCTTGCGAGTTCGGCGACGAGACGGCACCTATCTACCTCGTTCAGCCTGGAACAATGTCAATCGTTCAGAGTGTGCTCCGTACACACATCAGATGCTGGTTCTGCTTGATTCCGATACCTACTCCGCGACTCCATGATCCGTCCAAGCCAACACGCACTCGAACCAACAGTGACCGCCTGCCCGTGGCTTGCCCCGTGCAAGGAAGGCTGTCCCTGTTCAGGTTTGGTGTGAACCAATCACGCACCTACCGCGCCACTCAAACCCCACCAGAATGGCTTCCACTGACCCTCCATGTTCGCAATTCGCGCTCGCTCCCCCGGCAAGGCTCACATGTTGCTTGACCGACCTCGTTTTCGTCCAATCCCCATTGCCATTTTGTCTCTCTGCTTCCCTCTTGTTGCCGTAGGTAATTGTTGGAATCTTCATCTTTCCATCCACGTGTGTATTGTTCCAACTAGTCTTGTCATTATCTTGCGCCTACGCTCTGCTTGTCCAATACATACTCCTCGAGACATCGACTGAGGGTGACCCACCAACCAAACATCCTTTCATGATGGCCTCCCACGACGACGAGACGTTGCCCGAGCCGACCGGCTACAAGCTCTCTCAACCCAAGCAGAGCTTGGCTGAGTATCAGCAGATGGGTATGTCGGATTGCATTGTCTGCATTGCTGCTGCGGTATGCTGCCGCCATGAGCAACTTGAGGCTGCAGAGCTGCACAGGGACCTTCGGCGATCTTCAGTGCCATGACCATCCCTCTCGTCTTCATAGGGACGTGTTGTTTCGTGCCACGCATTGAAGCTAATGGGATCAATTCGATTTAGATGCTGGTGACGAGTCGCTTCAGCGATACAAGCAATCCCTCGGTCTAGGCAATGGCAAAGACATTTCCGACCCCAACGATCCTCGTGTCTGTATCATTCAGGCTCTCACCATGGATTCTGCCGGACGCGATCCCGTTACGATTGACCTCTCCGCCCCGGGAAGCGAAAACAGCCTCAAAGACAAGCCGTTCAAGATCAAGGAGGGTTCCAGATTCACCATGAGCGCTCAATTCAAAGTCCAGCACGAGATCCTTAGTGGCTTGCACTACGTTCAAGTCGTTAAACGCAAGGGCATTCGTGTGTCCAAAGACACCGAGATGATTGTAAGATAGTTCCCCTACGAATTCGGAAGCATTGGCCAATTTCATTACATACTGCCAACGCTAATACCGGATCAATCGAAATCTCGCGCTAACCCGCTTCTCCATTCGCAGGGAAGCTATGCACCCAGCACCGACGAGCAACCGTTTTACGTGAAGAAATGTAAGTCTACGGCTGTGGCTCGTGAGGTATTGGGTGAAGACCATACTTTCAGATAAAATATACTGACGCGCTCCATATAGTCCAGGAAGAGGAAGCACCTTCTGGTATGCTCGCCCGGGGTCATTACAGCGCCGTTTCCAGCTTCGTCGATGACGATGGGAAGCAGCACCTAGGTTTCGAGTGGAGCTTCGACATTGCCAAAGACTGGTAATGGGAGTCCATAATCAGATTCTGTCGCCAGGCAATGGAGCGCGGGTAGCATCATATGTTTGTTCAGCGTAACGAGTACATGAGAAGTCCTGCGAATTATATAGCACAGGGAGGGCATTTGCATTGCATTGTTTTATAGATGGATCTCCATGACGAGAGGAAGAAGTATAGAAAAACTGAAGAGAACGGGCAAAAGGAGGTATGCGATGAGCGAGTAGATAAAACGAGAGACGGTGGAGAAGGCGTGTATGCAGCGGATCGACGGAACTTGATAAGTCGAATGATCTTTCATATTAGTATGGTAAGATGTGTACGATGTAGACGCTAATAATACTGCCATAAAGAAGTAGTACGCTTTACAAAGTCAGACGCTGCCGCGTGCAAGTTTGGAACTGCAACAACCCAAAAAGGTCCAAACTCCCCTGAGCCCTCCATCACAAGAAATAATCCGGCAAAGAATTCCCCTCGGCGGTCTTATCAGCCGGCGCGTCCTTGTGCAAGTCATTCTCTGGCGCCGCAGCAAAGACATTGAAAAACCGCTCCCCGGCATCATTGACCTCCAGCACGCTGGCCATGTTGCCGCATCGATAACAATAGTTGGGCGCACTCCACACCGTACTCAATCTGTCGTCGTACAGGACCTGAAATCCCTCCTGGCAGAGCTGATGCGCCCGGAGGATATGGGACATGTTATTCACGGCCAGGAATTTCCTGACGACTTGCGCTCCAAAGGTATAGCCGGCACCGCGGGGGGAGAGCGAGAATTCGTCTCGGTCGGGGTCTGGGTCGGACCATACGAGATCTGCCATGGGACCTTCGTGGGGTATTTCGCGGAATCGGTCGATGATTTTGATTTGGTCTATTGAATGGACTGATGGAGATAGGCCTGGATGAAGAGGTCAGTCGCGTTATTTTTCTCACTCGTTTTCGTGGTGTGTGTGTGTATGTATGTATGTATGTATGCGTGTGTGCGTGTGTGTATGTATGGTTCAGGGAGCTGGAACGGGCCGGGGTAGGGTGAACGTACCGCCATGAACGCAAAAAATCTCGTTGCTGATGACGACACTCAATGTCAGAAAATCAAACATGTCGGTAAAGTAATGCCATACGTTGGCGTTTCCGTATTTGCGCGAGCACTCCGTGTAGAAGCCATATGACTGCGTTACGCCTCGGGATTCGTGATTTCCGCGAATCAGCTGAACACGGTTTGGGTATCGGAGCTTGAGGCAAACGAGTAGAGAGATGGTTTCCACGCTGAACATTCCGCGGTCGACATAATCGCCTATTTCAGTAGGGTAGAAGAGATTAGCACTGTGCAATTGCGCAAGTGTAGCAGAGGGGGAACAGCATTCAGAGCCAGTCAAGTCCACTTTGCCCAGAATTCGACATCCATCTCGTTTTCAGACTTCAAATCATGGATTTAAAAAGATTAATTGAAAAAAGGGAGTGGGGGAAAAGGGGCCGTATGTCCTCACCCAGGAAAAGGTAGTTCGTATCGGGACAATAGCCGCCTATTCTAAATATCTCGATAAGATCGAAAAACTGCCCATGGATATCGCCGACAACGGTAACAGGGGCCAGTACGTGGACGACATTGCTCTCACGCATAAGCAATTCCTTCGTCTTTGCGCATATGGCTTCAATAAGTGATTCTGCCAACAATTCTTTCTTGTACAGGCGCGAGATGCACTCATCCAAGTCGACAGAAGCTACATCCGCTTCGTTAGGACTCTTGTTGCGTCATACGAAGCCCGGTGGGAGATCAAGCAGCTGGGAGTTGCGAACCTGGTAGGCTAGGCATGGTGTTTCTTATGATGTGATCGCGCCGGCCCGCGCAGCAATAGTATTCTCGAACGATTCAGTCTGAAAGGATACTAGATTGGCACACAGGCTGAAGAGACAACGCCGGGCGGGACGTCGTGTGTTCTCTTTCAGGTCTGCTCGTTTGGATATCTACTCCGTGCAGAGGAAATATCTGGAGGTGCAATCGATCTATGCACCAACATGGTCGGGGGTTGCGCCTGAAAGCTCCTCGCGCGGTTGCTTGCTTGGGCAGATCGGAGCCTTCGTCGTCGGCCGTCGCTGTGAGAGGGAGGCTTTCACGCAGACATCTGCATCATTGGCAAAGGCGAACGTTGCGCGGACTGTTTGGCGTTGTTTCCGTTCCCTCCTCGTGGTGAAAGATGAGAATGTTTCGACGTTTGCAAAAGGGACGAGAATTATGATCTGTCGCGCCACGGGGGCCCTTTTGGTGGCCCCGTCGTAGATTGTAGGTACCTACCTAGGTACCTACTTCCTAGGAGGTATGTATGTAGAGAAATTGAATTGGTGACCCACCCTGGGGTTCTCCTGGGCCCTGGCGAACGATGAACACACGACGGGCTTCGGGCTACCTACCTAATGTATATCAATCAACAAGTTGAGTGGGAGGACTCAGGAGGGATTTTGAGGATTGCAGATTTCATGCGAGGTGAGATTAGCGAGCGATTTAGGGAGCTATGTACGAGGTACGTACGTACACCATCTAGGTACTCCGTATGTACATATGTATGTACATACATACGTTTAATGACTGCCAGGGCCCAGGTATAGTAACGGAGCTAGGTACCTATGTAGTATGGTTGTGTAAAATGTACCAGTCCTGATTGTTCTTCTTCTGGATGTAATTGGCCTTCGCTTCTTAACCAACAATTGAGTGGCTCCAAGACTTCCGTTGGCCTCGCTGTGATGTCGGCTTAACTCCGGCGGATGGCGTCACGTTCAACGACGTCCGCATGATTCTTGGCGTGAAAGCGACTTGGTCTGTGCTCAGTCTCACGTGGTATGTATGTGAATCGTGATGTTCCAGCTTCCCTCAAGCTTCAAATGGCATCCCATGCTATGCTGTCTAGGCCCCGCGAATTCCGTCGCATTCAAGTATCATTTTCCTCCCCAGCTTTTCGACTCATCAAATTTCATGTGGCTCCTCTTTACGGAGTCTAGCGAGGCCAGGGGGGAGGATATTCGTGAAACGTTGTCCGCCAATCTGCATGGACTGGCTTTGTCACCATCGCGACATCGGCCGATCATTGGACGTTTGGTTCTGGTGAATACGAATGAGTGACCCACGACTCGCGGGCGACAGCTTCGTCAACCTTTGAGCCAGGACCGGCCACATTTCTCGACGCGTCGCTGTGAGAGCTAGGAATCGTCACCGCGACATCCTGCCCGCAAATCAGTCCCGCTTTCGCGACTTTGTGTGTGTTATGCATGGTTTTGAAATGCCAAACTCATCGCCTGGCCAGCTCGGCCGTTCGGATGAACCGCAATGCTACAATTGCGGTCTTGTAGGTCACTGGGCAGTTGCTTGCCCAGAACCGACCAGAGAAACGCCCGCGTAAGCAGAGCCTGGTTTTGTTGATGTTGAGCCCAAAAGTCCAAACATGTCAACTAACTTCTTCTCACTTCTTCTCAGAGGCCTGGCTGCTTGGCGGAACTCATCCAACCTGAGCCCGTCCAATGTCAAAGGACAAGGCGCCAGCTTGAGCTCGAGTAAACGATCAAAAGGGCCCATCATCACCAAATATGCCCCTCCCGTGTCACAGTTTCCTCCAGCATTAGTTCATGTGCCTCCGCCTCCGCCAAATCATCACCCTCATCCACACCTGCATTCACACCCGCACCCGCATCCGCCACCACCACAACAACTGCTACATCCTTCCCCTTCATCATATCCGGGTCAGGCTCCCCCATATCATCATTCATATAACACACCGCCGCCACCTCCACCTCCAGCGCCACCGCCACCTCCCCCATATACTGGCGGTTATCCTCCTTCCTACGGGTATCCTCACCCACAGTACCCAACTCCTCCCCTTCCTCATCCCACGGCTCATTATGGCCCTCCTGGGCCCGGATATAGAGGGCCACCATCAGGGCCACCACCTCTGCCTCTCAGTTCGCATCCCGGAGGCCAATACCCGTCCAACAGTGTCGATGGGCACGAGTATAGACCGCACCAGCTTCACAATCATGGCTGGACACGCTCTCCTCCCCCACCGCATTCATCGCCTCCTACTCATTCAACGCCGCCACAGACAAGGCCAAGGCCTCGCTCCGACTCGGGCTCGTTGAAACCTCCCACGTTGCCTCCAAAGCCCCCTGCGGGAATAGGGTCCCATCCGCTCCCGCCCAAGCCCCCCAAGAGTCACGATCAGATGAACTCTTACCAGGACCACCGGAACAAACGAAAGCTCGATCGCCACACCAAGGGACGAGAATGGAGACAGTCGGACGACTATCCAAACCAACGAAGAGCCAACTATGGCTCTCATCACGACTTCGACGGACAATTTCAGCGCTCTCCCGAAAACAGTCGGTCCAACGCCTCATGGCGCGGTCAACGGCAGAGTCGTGGACCCTCAAATACGAGGAGGCAATCTCCAGTGGCTGCTGCAGCTGAACAGCCGACGAGAGAATCTGAAAGTCGTGGTGGCGACAGGCATCCTTCCGACGAGCATGCAGCCCCTTCCACTTCTCCTGCACAAAATACGGCTAGCAAGTCTGATGAGAACGCTTTAGCACAGGAACGAACGAGTCCCTCAGCTGAAGCTCAGGAGACTTGCGTCAGCGAGGGGGAGGTTGAGGCTGATGGGATGCCAAACGGAAAAAGCCCAGAAGCTTCGCGCCTGAATGGCTCTGCTGGACATCTGGATGACTACGACCGGCCGCCATCATCGTCAGACCATGATAGAAGCAGCAGCAAGCGCTCACACAGTCAACAAAAGGAAAGCATCCTTTCTGAGCGAGCGACAAAAAGACGAAGCTCAGATAAGATTTCCAAAGCGGACGAGAACAGGTCGGTAAAGCGCCGGCTCGATACCGAGAAAGACGAAGAATGTCTTTGGGATACTTTGGACGTGCCACGAGAGGCCGACAGGAGGCAGCAGGCGAGAAACGGCCATGCAGCAGCTCGGAGAGGAGATTGTGGTGACTCCCGAACGTCGCGGCATTCTTCGCTCCCCTCTCAGTCATCCGACTTAAATTCTCTTGAAGCGGAGCTGCTGGGTCGACCAGTCAAGCAGAGATCCCCAGAGAGATCGAACAAATGCCGTCGGGTGGAATATGCCGACACCAGGCTTCAGCAGCCAAAACGCCGGAGAGCGACCAATACGAACTCTGCGTACAGGTAACTAGCGTCATGGATGGAGATTCGTCTTGATAAGCGTAATATATATGCTGACTTCTTGCCAGCCGCCGTTGGTAACTTGCCATGCTCCAACACGAGGCTCTACAGCTGACAGCAGAACATTCTCTGTACTCAGGACTTCTACATGCACATGGGAGCGAAGACCATGTGGGATGATTTTGCTATTTCACGACGACCACGACGAATTTGTATGCATGACACGGAGTTGAGGTGTCTTCCTATCTTTATTTATTGACACAAATGATACTTGCGTGTCCGTGTATTGTCTTTAGCTATACGCATGTCGGCGCTGGATGCGTCTCATATATTGCTTCACATGTGGCATAATCAAGACCACAGAATCTGCATTCTCCGGTTTTTTATGTTTGCGTTCTTTTTTTTGTTTTCAATTCGTGTTCTCAAATTGTAGAGCCTCGAGTTTTCGTGGTGGTCAAGCGCGATCGGAGCTGTCGATTCGTACGAGGAAGATGAGATACATTCTTGGTCCTTGCCCCGGCATGACTTCTCGACGTCTGTACATTCTGCTAGGTTTTGTTACTGATGAGGCTGCTGAAGTAGTGTATGCAGAAACAGGAAGTAGAAAATGGGTAGTTAAGGGGCTCGGTCAAATAAGTTCGAGTCTTTCTCGTCCATGGGGATCGGGCCTTCAAGACGAAACGCTTGCGATTTGTTGGGGCACGCCGCATGATGACGTTATGCCATTTTGCTACTTGCCACCATTCGATATGACATGCATAATGAAGGCGAATCGTGGGCAAAGAAATGAAGACCTGAAATGAAACCACTCACCGGACACGATCAGTGGCAAACAGTCACCGCGCGTCTGTACCGTATTTTCTTTCACCTTCCTCTTCCCCCTCCCGCGCTCCTCTTGGTGTATGCTCGGTCTTTTACCTAGCCTGGGGACGGACTTCTTCGTTTTTCTTTCCTCTTCTATTCCCTTCTTTTTGCTTTGTTTCCCTTTTGTTCTGGATTTTCTCTCACCTTCTTTCCACTGCAGTTAGCCTCCGCACACAGAGAGAGGGGAGTGACAGACAGAGACGATTAGTCGTGCGTCAGTGAATGAGTGTGTAGAGCTGGCGACTAATGCACGGGAGAGGGTTGCCAAGAGTTAAGGGGGTAGAATCGAATAGCAAAATCACGCATTCAAGCATATTGAGAAAGAGACTTCAGGATGTGGTCTTGTGCAAATGGAGCTTCTTGCAGTGCGCCAGCATCGAATTGAATATGTAGCATTTATGGCCAATGGTCTAGTTTCGCCCTGTAATATGGCTCTGGGCCCTGTGTTCGTCCTAGAAAGCAAAGTTACTCCAGCTCTATATTCCCATGCGGTCATCCCCTGCACCCTCCACACAAAGCAGCTGCACTCTGAACTTTGTGCTCTATACTTGCCTCAAACAGCAAGGTACGTATTCCATGCTCGACTTGTTGCTTGAGCTTCCGTTCGGGATTATCTACACAATGAGGTACTCGAACCCCATATCCTTCAGATCTCTGAGCCAGCTGACGCCTGATCCAGCACCCGAGTCTTGAATCTGCCACGTGGCTCTCAACATCTTGATTGCTTTAAAGATGTAGCCCCACGGACAGATTTCCCAAATGGCAAACATGCGAGACATTGCCCACGCTCGATGGTCCGCCTCGCGCGTCTCCGCCCCGGCGATGAATAGTGGCCACGACGTAGCCTTGAAGTACGGATCTCTGTCGTCAATCTGTCCGAGATGACCGAATATGTCGCCCACGAGGACCATGGTATCAATCGGACGGACAGTTCGCACCACTGGCAGCGCCTGAAGGATATACAAACACACTGCGGAGCGGTGCGCAGAGGCTATGTGTATCCGGCTGTCAATGTCGGATACGTTGGGCAGCTCACGAAGCCTGTCTGCCCAGCTGGAGATGTCAAAGGCGAGTGCCTCGTCAATGAGCCTCAGAGCTTGGTCTGCCACCGAGGCCGAATGGCTCCCGTCAGTACAGGGCGTCTCGTACGATAAGAGTGACGCGTGGAGAATGGTCTGAAGTAACTCTGGCGGACATGAGAGATAGCTGTTCACCTCGACACGCTTGATGATGGGAAGTAGCTCGAACGCATAACGAGCGATGCGGGACGCTATTGCTCCAGTTGCAAGTGTCGATCCTAGGATGTGATAACTATGTACGTTGGCGGAGTTTCCGGTTAGCCTTCTTTGCAAAACGTCTAGAGTTTTTGGAAGCCCATCAATGATCACGACTTGGACCCCTTCCCCCTCCCCAAATTCTATGAGCGGCCGAGAAAATAAGGAGATCCATGTTACCTACATGAAGCAATCTGCCAAAACGCAATCGCGCAGCACTCGGCTCGAGCAGCCATGGCTAATCGAATCGTGGACCAAATATGCCAGGATGATGCTCGTACCCTTCATATGCACCTGCCAGGCCTTGTCATTGTTTCGATCCAAATCGATAAGGTCAAACTTGACTAAGAAATGCATAGCCGCCAGAATCACCTCGCCTCCTGCAGGGTCTAAAGCATCGAGAACATCGCGAAGGTAGCCCAAAGCCTTTTGCTTGGCTGTCAAGGCATCGATGAGCGCTTGCCGGGACGAAAGATGCTGTGAGCGCAACTGGGCGAGATATCCGCTAGGATCCGGTAAGCCTGGGGGAATCGCGCCTATGGGCCGGAATTTATTCGACCAATGAATAGCAGAAGTTGCGATCAGGATCTGGAGAAGAAAGGGATGTTTTTGGGTTAAAGGAATAAGTTCTCGGAATGGGTTACTGTAAGGTGTGTCTCTGGCGACCAAGTCCTTGCATAGGCTATCCGCGACTGAAGGAACGTTCAACATTAGTGTTTGTCTCTCTACCCGCAACGGGACTCGAAAGGGGAAAAGCAGAAGAAAAGGCAGATCTGGGACACGGTACACACGAGACACGTACAGTGTGCAAGATAGTACCTCGAGTTCCGGTCAAGGTCCTGAAATAGGGGATCTATCAGGCTGCCAGAAGCGAGAAAGCCCAGCCCTTCGAGCCTTTGACATGGTTCGACAAGCTCACGCGAGCTGCACTCGTTGATGAGGTCATCAGATACAATTTTCCCCGAGCTTGTGACATCGTGGCTGCGCTTCGCATCTGGCAAAAGCAATTGTTCTTGCTGGTTCTCGAGCTCAACCTGGCATGGGTCCCCGGGACGTGTTGGGGGGCCACCAGCCTGCTGAATACTTTGATCTTGACATTCAACGACTCGATCATGGCTACCACACAGTGCCTCTTGCGCCCAAACAGCCGAAATGCTTTCTGTCTCGTGTGTGTTTGTAGCCGCACCGAGGGCTCGAGAATCAAGCACCCGAGGCTGATACTGGCCTTGACCGCTTAGTCTGCGTCCAGAAGCATGAGGCGGCCTTGGAGCTCCATCAAAGTCGATGGCCGGTGCCCAGACGAACACCTTTCCGTATCCAAGACATTCCTGCTCCGACGCCGCACATTTGTGGCATGTCGGCCACGAACGATCACAGCGCAGGCGTCGGCGGCGGCAGTTGTGACATGGCTTGGTGATTCTGTTGGCGAGCATCCGATGCTGCTGCAGCCCAACGCGGCCCCCGCGGAAAATCTACGAGGCGCAGTCCCACCAGACGTTCGTCCCGTCACGTTTGCAGGTTGCGACCGTAGCCCCGGGGTATGTATCAAAGATTCTCCTAAGGTTCCTCTGTGGTGGGGAGGTTGAACTGACGAGGGGCGATCGCAAAAGAAGGAGACGTAGTCATAACGACGGGCAGCAGGCAAAGCAAGCAAGCACGTTTTGGCAAAGACGAAAAAGCAGAAGCAGAAGTAGAGATCAGAGCCAGAAGCAAGGGAAAAGGCCTTTGCCTGGGTCGCTGCTTGTCCCCTCCGCTGCTTGTTATCGCTTTCGATATGCCGGTCCTAGGTCGTCCTGGGGTGGGAGCCACGGAAAAGAATACCTAGGATGATGTGGCTTCGGCATCGGCCATTGTCCATGTGTGCAAACCGCAACCTGACCGAGTCGAGAGTCGAGACTCGACAACGATCCGGGGGCTCGGGGCCCACCATGGTTGCGAGTCCTGGACTCCTGACTCCTGAGAGGGGTCGTGATGCAACTCTGCCGCTGTTGCCCCTCTGATCAAGCAAGCTTCAGTGCCGTGCTCTCTTTGCGCGCATCGTCGCTGGTGGTCCGCAGACGACCATTGCATTGCTGGCGCAAGAAGACTAGCAACGTTTCGTACTTGTGAGACCAGGCCGCCTTACGAGCATGATCCGAGTGGCCATGCCACCATCGTGGGTGACGACACGTACGGAGTATATAGGTATCCGACGCCAATATTCATACCTTACTCTTACTCTTACTGTATGTAGGTATGTATGTATGTATGTATGTATGTACCTGTAACCTGGGTGATGCTGGATCCCACACTAGGTACCTATGTATGTATGTACATACATACCTACATACATGCCGGTCGCCATGGAGGTACCTAACTCCGTCGGCTCGGAGCCAAGTAATGTCTCACCTTATTACTGGTCGACGCGCCTGGTCAGGCATGCCAGGAGGGTCCAGGACACGTGTGTCATCTTTGACTGACGAACGAAGAGCGCCGGGGTTTCCGCTGGTGGAGTGGAACGGCCATGTTCCGCCTTCAGTTCCTCGAATTGTTCCTAGAGGCTAACGTATTTCCTCTTCCCCATATGAGGCCATGACACATACTCGTGGCTGCAACATAAAAAGGGCTCCCATCCACGACTGTGTAGGATGAGAAGGTCGGAGACAATCGTCCGTTACATTATCAGTCAGTATTTCATGACATATCCACACATCCACATAGGTACATACGATTTTCATGATGTAGGTATGTATCCTCAATCCTGTATTGGCCCGCAAAGGATCTTGAAGAAAGACCAATTAAACCAAGCCGTTCGTCTCGCTTTGCCTTTCTGCAAATGATGCATTCGCATCAGTAATCACTGATCACTACCTCCTAGGTAGCAAGAGGATCCCACCAGCGAATCAATGCTCGTTTCATGTAGCCAGCCAATCACCACTGCGTTATTATCGTGTGAAGGTCGCAGGACAACACACCTCCCATCTTCATTGCTCTAAGGAGTATATGTACCTAATTGAGGACTCTGATGAAGAAGAGAGAAAGAGATAGGTGGGTCACATAGTTCCAGTATCGAAGACGAGATACTGTACACTAGACACCAAGAAAAGAGAGACTCAAAGAGACTCAAAGAAGATGAAAAGAAGACATGACTGGAATTCAGCTGAAGATGAAGGACGAATGTGATGAGTCCATCATCCGTGAAGGTCTAAACTAAGAGGGAGACGATGAAGGTTTATATACATAGTCATCGAAGGCCATCGAAGGCGAAAGAAAGCAATCAAGACACAGCCGCGTCAGAGCATACAGCAAACTCTGATACATAGAAACAAACTCAGATAGATTGTCCTGAGTTACGCAATCCCAACGGTGTCCAATCTACAGGGGACTTGTAATAGGCTAGGTATGTATAGCTTTGTGGGTTGACGGCTCTTGCCGGTTTTGCTCAGCTGAGCTATGTACAAGGATTCTTTCTAGGATGAGGCTCTACCCGTGCGGCGCGCGGCCAGGATTCAAACAGAAAGGCCCGAAATATAGCAAGGTTAAGAACATGCCTACGGAGTACAGCTGGATCACATTCACGACTCACAAGTTACAGGTTACAACTTACAACACTTCCCGACTTTGGCATCTAACGGCTTATACGAGGCAAATACCGATCCGGTCTACCGGTCCAACCCTTGCCGCCGGTCCCTGCGCCCTTAGTTAGGCACCCCTCACCTGCCTGTTTTGCGTTGTTTGAACTTGTCAAGTTTGCATCTCTGCCCGAGGGCCGAAACCGTTTGATAAGTTTTTTTTTGGTGGAGTACCGCAGCAGAGTCCTATTTATATACATACATATGTACCTATGTACCTATGTATGTAACTTTATGAACCTACTATATGTATACGTCGCACCGATTGTATTGTTGCGAAGTAAGCTGCGGCAGTCTTTACAATCACGATTCACAGGGCATCGATAAGGTTTGGTGGTGGAATTGTATGTAGAAGGCATGCGGGCTTCTAGGTATGAGTCTATATAAGCTAACGAGTCTACGTCTCAAGGAATCTATTAATATCTATATGCCATCTGCCCCGTTGGCTCAGTGGTAAAGCGTGTCACTAGTAATGACAAGATCACTGGTTCGATTCCAGTACGGGGCACCATATATTTTTGCGCTGTGTGCCCATATTTACACCCTCGCAGTCTGCAGATATGTAAAACTTTTCCTTTTGTCTCTGGTTCCTTGAAAGGTGTTTTACTGTCTTCAGACTTGCTGCCTTTTTGTCCAATTTATGTATGGCACTGGCCATAATTGAGGGAGATCGCGCAAGTAGTAGACAACGCGGTCACGACTCATGTCACGTCTAATCGTGTAAACATGAAATCAAAGCGCAAGAAATGATTCAAGTTCATCAACGAGCCTATTGACCTAGTCTACCATGTTATAGAAGCTCCTTGTTGTCTCTTTATCCTTTCTCTGCCCGGCAACCATCTTTTCCTCGTCGAACACGTCCTTGGAGTCGTTGTTACAAGACAGCCGCAAGTCATCAACATCATCCGCTACTTCCAACCATTTCTCGCTCGTTTCTGGTACGGGAAACATGGTACACAGCGCCCAATACACTATCGATGAGACAATGAATCCGCAAAAGAAGTTCAGATTGTACAAATAGGTTGCGCCTTTCGGCACGTCTTTGCCGATGGCCCCAGCGAAGCCCACCACATTAATGAGGATTCCAGCAACGTACGCCGTGTAGGCCCGCCAGTTAATGCCGAATGTGTAATAGTATGGCCCTGTTTTTCGCGCATCATAAAGCCCCTTGACGTTTAGATATCCTTTTCTCACAACGTAATAGTCCGTGGACATGACGCCGGCGATGGAGCTGAGGAATACGCTATACGCCGACAGATATGTCGTGAAGTTGTTGGCACTGGTCAGCAAGTTGTAGGGGCACATGGCAAGACCAATAGCTGCGCAGATATACCCGCCACGTCGAATGTTTATGAACCGAGGAAAGAGAGCCGTCATGTCTGTGCCTGCTGAGACCGAGTTTGCTGAAATATTGGTGCCGAGCTGGGCAAGTGCAAATGCTAGTGCAATCACGAAGACGCCAAATCGCTGGGCAGAACCGCCGTCGTCGATAAAGTGGCCCAATACGTCGAGAGGATTCCATATGGGCTCATTGTAGATGACGCTCGAAGAGGACGATACAAAGATGCCGATAATCGATGTGAATGCGAATCCAAAGGGAATGGCAAGGGCCTGAGACCAAATGGCGTCCTTTGGTTTCCGAGCGAATCTTGTAAAGTCGCAGTCATTTATAATGAGCGTGGCAAAATTGGCAATCGATGCCATGATGCCCTTTACCATCTGCCAGGCCAAATCACTGCCATGGACAGAGTTGGATTTGCGGATGATTGGTCCAGCGCCTCCCGCTCGGACGAGAGCCCAGATCAAGAAGGCGATGCCGGCTGGTGGGACAAAATATGCCTTGACCGTGAAAAGGTGACGAATCTTTTGGACTGGGAACCAGATTGCGGGCAACGAACAAAGCCAGAAAATGAAAAAGGAGACAAAGTCGGGTGTACTGCTCACGTTCGGGTCAAAAGGCCCTGGCATAGTCTTGCGATCCCAAGATTTCCAGATCGATCGAATCATCAGGTATACACAGTTTCCACCGATATATGCCTGAACGCCATACCAGACACACGCTTAAGCGCAAGACCGATCGTTAGTCAAGTCTTTACAAGAATGAATGAAGTTGTATAGGCAAACGAAAAGAGCCCGAAGAAAGGGTTGGCCCAGAAGAAGGGTTTCTTTGACCAGGTGGTTTGAGTAATCATGTAAGTGGTACGTACCCATGGCTGCTCGGTTGAAGACTGGCCATAATGAGCCCCAAATGCCAAACGAGGCGCGGTTTGCAACGGGAAAGCCAATGTGGTAGACAGCACCCACACGGCCATTCATGACGACAAAGAATGCTGCGATGGAGTAGCCAATCCAAACACATATCCAAGCCTGCCACCATGAGAGTCCAGCAATGATCATTGAAGATGAAATCATCCAGGTGTTGATGTTATAGGAATCGGCGATCCAGAAACCAACAAAGTTCCAGGCGCCCCATTGTCGGCGCTGGTATTCCACCGGTTTCAAGTCATGGTTCGTGAGCTGTCAAGAAGCCATGAGCGTACAAGTTAGAAACGGCGTCGACGCTGCGGAATCACGTCGACGTACCATGAGTTGAGTCGGCGTCAACCCCTCCCCAGACTTCAGAGCAAGTCTGTCGGCCAAGTTCTTGGCCTTTTGTGAGAAAGGCATTACGCCTGGCCGTGGATGTGGTTGGCCGAAGGGAGGATGTTATTTTTACACTCTCAATCGGCTTGCTTGCGAGCACCCTCCTCTTGCTTTCACGAATGCGCAGCGAAGTCCTCCTGCTCTAGGCGGGGGGCAGCCATGAACTTATAAGATAAATTGCTGTTGTTTGCCTTCATCGGCAGCCGCCTACGCCAACTTCACTGCTACTTTTGACCCCATTGCCGGGAACCGCTGTTCTTATCGGCATGGCGTTTTCTAGTGGGGGGATTCAGCCTATCTTGGCCCGACCATTAAGCTTGGTGTCATGCATTTGGAGACGGAGGCGTCTGCGCAAAGAGTACTTCTGTAGGTGAGTACATATCTAGAACGGGGAGCCGAGCCCTTGACTTGATCAATGGGCTGCTATCCGGCCGATCGGAGCTTATCGTGGCGACAGGACGCACGAATCGCGGCAAGATGCGCTTATCTTAGGTACCATGTAGGTAGGTACCTATGTGTATACACAATTAAGTTCAACTTTACGACTCTTCAAGATGCTGACTGGCTGAATGCCTCGTGGCTGCTTGAAGCCCCGCGTCGGCCCCGGAAAAAATGTCGTCAGCATTCGTTGAGTACATTGTATGTAATACTGCATGAATGTATTGTCAAAGGGAGGTTCCATCAGGGCTGGGTCTAGTCGAACGACTGTTGTCGGTGGGAAGTTGGGAACTCAGTGCTTGCTCGCGAGCTACTGTGACGGCAGCTGCATAAGGCCGCCGTGGCGTCCATTTGCGTTCCATGGGGTGCCAGATGAGGGGACTTCATGGGATACATAGTCGGCATGGAGATGATGGAGGATGAGATAACGACTGCAGGTCCGGCATGCGTTTGCAGTAGTACTCATAAGCCACTCTTTATACACGGAGACGGAGACACATCCCGGCTGCTTGGGTTTATCCACGTTGTTGCCGTTGCAACTTGGAATCTGAAAGGTCGAAAGGGCCGCGGCTTCCTTCTTTTGTTTGCTTGGTCTCACATTCGGAGTCATATTTCCCACCAAGTTCCAACCGTGGCCAACCAATCCGCCAAGTTCAACCCCTCTCCAAGTGGATCCCGCTGCAGCCTGCCCCGCGCGAGGTGCTTTACTTTGGCCTGCAGCATGTCGCTGCCATCACCGCCCTCGTCGACCAGGAGAAAACTCGACGCGACGTTGTTGCTGCTGGCCATTTTGCTCGCACCACCCCATAATACTCATCGTCCGACGAAAACGCGCCAGCTCATCTTGCCTACGACGGCCCTCCGCACCTCCTCTTCCCGCCTTGCTCTTAGCTTAGGGCTCCGTCTAGCTTGAGACTTCATCTGTCTAATCCCGATCGACTCAGCTTCGCCCGAGGTTTGCACGGGCGTTCGTGAACCGCGTAAACGGACCGCGTGCAAGATGGAGGAACAACTTGTTCAGCTTCTCGCCAATACGCAGCTGTTGGAACAAGTGCCTCGACAGCAGGCCGAGATCGAACTGAAGCGTGCGCGAACGAGTCCTGCATACCCCGTGGCGCTGGCAAAGATCGCGTCTCACACCTCTGTCAGCACCAACATCCGTCAAGCAGCGTTGACGTCGTTGCGGCAGTTCATCGAACATAATTGGGCTGTGGGAGACCAAGACGATGAACCCATCATCCCCATCCCCGATGACACTAGGGCCATTTTGAAGCAGTCTTTGCTCGATCTGTCTTTGAGCCAGGAGCAAGACCGAAAGGTCAAGATTGCTGCCAGGTAATTTCTGTTCCAGTCGCGGGCCAGGCACGTTCTTGGACCAACGTATTCTCGTGAGGCCTCAATTCTAGGTGCTGACAGTTTTGTGCTGTTAGTTATGCGGTTGGCAAAATTGCCATCTACGATTTTCCCGAGCAGTGGCCCAACCTGCTGCCTACCATTCTTAGCATCGTACCCGCCGGCACCGATGCTCAGCTTCATGGCGCCCTCAGACTTCTGGGTGATCTGGTAGAAGAGAGCCTGAGCGAAGACCAATTCTTTTCCATGGCTAGGGATATTGCCAGAGCCTTGGCCGAGGTCGCCCTCAACGAGAGTCGCAAGCCAGTGCTCCGGGCCCTGGCAATTTCCGTTTTCCGGGGTTGCTTCGACTTGATGAATATGATCAAGGATGATCACGCTGCAGAGGTCAAAGCTTTCGCTGAGGAGCTGTTGGCTCAATGGAACCCTTTCTTCACCAATGTCTTGAAGGCTCGTTTGCCAGAGATCGACTTCAGCAACGCACATTTAGAAGACACTTGGTGTCACATGATTGCTCTCAAAGTCCAAGTAGTCAAAACTCTACTGCGGATTCGCAAAGTTTTTCCCAACCTCTTGCTCCCACAAAGTACCGTATTCTTCAGCGCCGTGTGGGAGGAGTTAAGTCTCTTGCAAGTAGCACACGAGCAGCTTTATATCCTCAAGGGTAATGCCCAAGGGCGATTAGAGGACTCGGATAACCTCCCCTATACTCTGGATTTTCTGATCCTGGAAGAGCTGGACTTCTTGAACCAGTGCTTCCGGTCGCCACCAGTGATGGCAGAGCTGGAGGGGCATTTGCAGGCGCACGCATCTGCGCAAGATGTGCCTTGGGTAATGGAGATTATGCGAATGCTCGTCTGTTATGCTCGTGTCACTCAGGAAGAGGAGGAGCTATGGGATATCGACTGCTCTTTGTACTTGGCGGAAGAAACGTCAGTCACTGCCAACTACACTGCCAGAATGGCTGCGGGGGATTTGGTGGTCAAATTGGGCGAGTGGTTCAACGAAAAGGCCGTTGATGGTCTATTTGCCTTTACGAAGTCCCTCTTCCCCGGTGATGGGCCGGCTTGGCGAAGCCAAGAATCGGCCCTTTTTCTGTTTTCGATGCTCCTCAACGACTTTCAAGACATGAACAAGACGATTCCCGACGCCATAGCGAGCGCCTATCTTGAGCTTGTCCACTTCATCATCACAAACCCCGGGGCGCCTCTTATCCGTGCCCGAGGATATATGGTGGCTGGTACTCTCAGCCGCGCTTTCCGACCGCCTCCCACTCTAGCGGATCGCATGATCCATGTCATCACCAACGAGGAGTCTGAAGTAGTCCAAGTCGCCTGTATCAAATCCATCGAGGGGATGATCACTTCTGGCCACGTGGGTTCTGTTCGACAGATTCCCATCATCACAGCCATCCAGGCATATATGAACGGCAAGGACCCTTCTGATATGGAGGACGCTGATGAGCTTCTCGTCGTTCTCTCTGAGACACTGCGATCGGCAATCAACTTGGACACCAAGGTGACGCTCCGTGATGATATCTTGAGTATTGACTTGTTGTTCATGCTTGCCAAGTTGGGTGCGGCCAACTTTCAGATCACCATGATCATCTCGGAGGCCTTTGAAGATATTGTTTCCAGCTTCAATGATGTAGAGTCCTTCAAGGCACTTTGCGGTCGGACGCTGCCAACGCTGACTGGGGCTTTTGACGTGGCCAGTTTGACTGAGGACGAGCCTCTTGTCACTGTGGCGACCGAACTACTCGCCGTGCTCGTGGAGAACGGATCCGAGCCCCTCCCAGACGGCTTCGTCGCTGCCGTGCTGCCCAAACTGACGCGCCTGTTGATGGAATCCAACGAGGGAGAGATCCTCCGACCTGGTTCGGAGGCCATCAAGTGGATTATCTCTCATGATCACCAACAAGTCTTTAACTGGCAAGACGGGAATGGTGTGTCTGGTCTTGAGGTCTGCTTGCGTATCGTCGACCGCCTACTTGGGCCCACCCTCGAAGATAACTCAGCATCCGAAGTTGGCGGGCTGACCGCGGAACTGGTCGAGAAGGCCGGCCAGGAACGTCTCGGACCCTTCCTGCCACAGCTTCTCCAGGCGGTGGCCAACCGACTTGCATCTGCTCAAGCGGCCGCCTTTATTCAGTCACTGATACTAGTTTTCGCCCGTCTGTCTCTTCACGGAGCGCAGGATGTCATTGAATTTTTGAGCCAGATCCAAATCAACGGCGAGAGTGGCTTGCAGGTGGTTCTATCAAAATGGCTGGAGAACTCGGCCAGCTTTGCTGGATATGATGAGATCAGGCAAAAGTGAGTTACCCTGCATTTTGGACAAGTTGATGTAGTTCAGTACTAACGTTGTGTTCGGTTCTTTACAGTGTCATTGCTTTGTCTAAGCTCTACGGATTGAACGATCCCCGGGTGGCTCAAATCAGCGTCAAAGGCGACATGATTGTGGGCGCCGATGACGGCAGAATAAAGACCCGCTCACGGTCGAAGCAAAGTATGTTCCTTCCCTCACCCACCCTCTTTCTCTCCTCGCCACTCATCCAATGACACGTCATGTTTCTCACACTGCTTGACGCAAAAAGATCCCGATAAGTGGACAATTATTCCTGCGCCACTCAAAATCGTCAAACTCCTCGTGGACGAGCTCGCCTCCGCTTCTGGTGGAGGTGCCGCGGCATCTACGGCGGCTGCCATGGCCGCAGCTGCCGAGTTTGACGCAGAATTGGAGGACGACGGATGGGAAGACGACGACGACACAATTAACCTCGGTCTGCCTTCGACCAAGGCGGATCTGATGTCCTATATGGAAGGCGGTCCGGCCCGTCGTGCCGACGATGGAACTTACTCTTACCTGACAGAGTTCTTCGTGCAGTGCGGTCGTGAGAACATTGCCAACTTCCAGAACTGGTACGCCTTGCTGTCCGAGGATGAGAAGTCCAGACTGAACCAAGTTGCCAACGCTGCCAGCCAGTAAGGCATTCCGATATGGCGTTTGAATGGAGTCTATCGTATCCCACGTGCATCAAATCGCGTGGCTGGAAAGAAGGGGAAGGAAAGAGTGGGCATATCCGTCCAGTAAGCTTACTTATTGTCGAGATTGAGAGGTACATTAATATAAAAAGGGGGAATTCACGACTAAGAAAAGGAGCTCTGTGTTGCTGGACTGGTGAAGATTGGCTATAGACGACACAAAACATGTCATAGCCTTGGGAGAGGTAGATGATGAATATGCCAGAAAAATTCGCCTGCAGTGTGTCTGCTGCATGTACGATGTCTGGCATCATCATTCACGAGTAGAAATCTAGTTAGTTATAGAAATGAACGCTATTATGAGACATGTATGCCTTGAACACGGAGTTGATAATCTTGTGAATATGGACATTTCTCCTTTGGCACGCTTGCTCCATGGTCTGGCATTCTTACTCTTTGCGAAACAAAAATGCAGAGAACACACATGCACTTCGGTATTATCAAAAGTTATGCTGTGCCCTGTAAGAGTTCGTGGGCTGTACGAACAACCAGTGTGATACAGTCTCATCTAGCTATTCAGTAACTTTGCTAATAATCTGGGCATTTCTTCTTGTACCGCATAGAAACTTAATTCTTTGGTATCATCACAAGGCATATGCGCCCTCAACATAGCTCATAACCGACTTCACAAGTTCCAATGCGTGGCAGCAAAGTGTCGTCTCTCATACATCATTCATTTCTTTCCCTCCGCGACGAAGCAATCTTGCACTCTTACACGCCTACATACCGCTCAGTCGGCTCCCCAATTCTAGATGATATGTCCTCCGCCAAACCCTCCCCCAGATCCTCCCCCTCCGCCACCAAACGGCCCTCCTCCACCGCGCCCTCCAGGGCCAGGAAATCGAGGGTGCCCCCCCGGACCTAGGGGATCCCACCGCGCTCCGGGAGGCGCTTGTGGATCATAGCCCTCCCCTTGAGAGCCCTGCCCCGTAAACAGGGGGTCGTCAAATGTCGGATACATCCCCGACGGGCCCCCCGGGCGAGGCAGACCGCCCCCAACAAAGGACCCCCGCAGAGGATCATTGGGGCCCAGACCGGGCGGATTCAGGTCATCGTGGCCGATATTGAAGAGGCCCTGGCTGCCGGATGGTCCTCCTCGCAACAGCGGTCGATTTATCTCATGCTCGTCCTCGAAGCCGGGAGGGGGGAAGTCTCCGACGGGAGCGCCCGGTCGGGGACGGGCCATCTCTGGGAGGAGATCCGGACGAGGATACGGCATATTGGGACGAGGTTCTGTGGCCTGGAACGGGCGGCGGGGATCACGAGCTTCCTGGTCTCGCCGTTCTGAGCGAGCGGTTTCTTCAGCTTCGGCGGTTTCTTCGTAGCCGGGGATTTGGAGCTTCGGGATGAGTTTTTGGATGATGTTGACTTTGAGATCGTTTAGGATACCTAGGAACAGGGGCATTAGGAACACAATTAGCTTGCTAACAAGAGCTGGAAGAGCCAATGGGGGTGAGAGTGTAGCGACGACAACAGTGATGATGAACGGAGAATGTAAAGCGAGAACTACTTACTGGTAATTGCCTCATCCGAAACAAACGCGTTTGATAGCTTTTCCGCCAAGTCACTGCGGTCTTCCTGCCCGTCTACCATGGTAATCCGAATAGGCAGAGCACTCGACTGGACAACATCCCGCACAGACCGCTCGAAGCGATGAATGTTCTCATCTCCGACGGCCAAAGCCCTCACTTCGACTTTGCTTCCCATGCGGTCCACGCGCGTGAGAAATTGCATAGACGACTGCTTGTGCTTGTACACGAAGCTGAGAGAGCCGAAGCCCGAGTTCCATCCCGTAGGGAGTCTTGGTGCAAGACTCTCGCACTCGGCTATCAAGGATTAGCCTGAGAAAGCGAGCCGGGGGTGGTCTGCCAGGAATGGGCGACAAGACAGTGGGCGATGCGGTAAGAGGGAGATGACTTACGGATGGGTTTCTCTTGAGTGAAGCCGCAGAGCCTAAATGAAAGGGATGCGAGGTATGCGTGGACGAGGAGAGCGATGAGTTCGTAGGAGCTGGCGAGGTCGGAGGTGTCGTCGTCTGGCTTGTGTGTGGGAAGGGCATCGGCCATAGCCTGCACTATGGCAGGTGTGCTCAGCGGAGGAGCCATGGCGGGGCTAAGCGTACGAGAAAAGCCTGAAGGGCTATATGAATAATCGTGAGATGGACTGGCGTATGTAATATGAAGTGAGGGCTCTTATGAAAGTGTGTTTGGTAGATGTCCAGTTTGGTGACAGAGGAGTGACATAGCCTATAGGTATGTAACCAAGCTTCGGCCCGCGTTGGAAATCATGTGGGGTGAGCGTCATTGCCTGGCTGCCTGCACTCAACACGGTTATGTAAGGTACCTTAGATACCTACAGTACCTACCTGTCTTCGAGGCATCCCATATCAAGCGCGCCTCACACCCTTGTTTCCTTGTGCGAGGATGAAATGGCTGTGACTCGCGAGGAGATATGTAATATTGGATTGTAGAGATCTGCTCACCGTGAGCTGCGACGGTGAAAGGCAATGGATAGCCCTTCTTTGGCGACATCATTTTGGCTCTTCTCTTTCATAAGGCAATGCACTGATACCCAGTCGCGAGAATCAGCACAAGCCTTGATGGGGATACGACTAGCGCTTCTGTTGTCATAAAATTCGAGACATACTTTCTTTGTTCCTCGTCAAATTGCTTCCATACCGTTTGGCGCTCAGCTGAGGCTGCTGGCGACGGCGGTTTATCGACATTTCTCCAGGGTAGTACGTGAGACAAACTCAGTCCAAACCATGCAAGGTGGGCAACACGTGCAATCATAGGTAGTAGGTTAATGACTACATTACATTTTAAGAGGCAATACATATGCCCAAAACCACGATATATATGTAAAACGTCCGTCGCCCCAAGACGTCGGACCCTTCTCACGTGACTACAAGCCCAACTCGGGATACACTTTTAGCAACTCCATAACTTTTTGTCGCTACCAGGCTGGTATGTATGCATATACATTAGGTACCTACGACTGCCACTGCGTTGATCAACGCCTTATCTTCCGCCTCATTCCACACCTCAAGGGAAAACAAGACAGAAAAAGAAAGAGAAAAGGAATGTCCGCAGCACCACCCGACGTCTCCTCCTCTTCCTCCTCCCTCCTCCACCCCTCGCAAGCATCCTTCCTCCTCTCCTCCTTCAGCAACTTCCTCACCGTGGCCCTCCACTCCATCCTATATCACCGCGCGCTGTACCCCCCCGAAAGCTTCCTCGTCGCCCGCGCGTACAATCTCCCCGTGCGGCAGTCACGCCACCCAGGCGTATGCACCTGGGTACGCGACGCCGTGGCCGCGACGGCCCAGCAGATTCGGCAAGGCACCGCGCGCCAGATCTGTCTGGCCGTGCATGAGCCACGCAGGCTGGACGTCCTGGAACGATGGATTTTCGACGTGCAGTCCTTCCCGGACTCTTTGTGGGGAGGAGCGGAGGGCGGTCCAGAGTGGCTCGCGGGGGGAGCACCGCCGGGGGCAGATCTGGAGGTACTCCGTGATCTTGTGAACCGCGAGGCCGGGCCAGGGGACGACATGGTGAATCCGGCAGATGTACATGAGGCTCTTCGGGGGGCGTTGAGTAGGCTTTCGCATACGGCGCAGAGTCGGGGTGCGCTGCCGCAGGGGTGTACGTTTACTTTGGGGGTCGAACTGCGCGATGAGGCTGTGGCTCCTATTCGCGTAAGTCCATCTGAATTCTCAAAGAGTTGTTTTTCCAATGCTGTTACTCTGAAAATATGTTCTTTCAAAAAAAAAAAAAAAAAAAAAAAAAAAAACACTTGACTACTGGCCGTTGCATGTACCGGCCCGTGCCAGCCAGATGCATTCCACGGACCAGACCCGAACATGTGAAGAAGATCACCAACTAACCGCCCGTTCTCTGGACTTTGTATTCACGAGGAAAAACAAAATACAGCATCCGCAACTCTGGATTCCCTCCCATACAAGCTTCCCAGCTCCCGCTAGAGCCCGCGCTGGAACAGCCACCACTCCCATACGATCCGTCCAGGCTGGGCCGCTCTTCTTCGAGTGCTGGGTCGAACAGGCTCGCGTGGATGAAATCGCTTCTACTACTGCCGCCGTTCTTCTCGAGGAGGCTCCCGAAATGCCCCTGACGTTTCCGTCTACCTTTGAGAGCTCCACGGGCGGAGATGCCACAACAACAACTCCGTATTCGAGTTGAGCATCTTGATCACGATACCCTTCACGAAACCTTGTTTTCGTCTCTTTTACTCAGCCGATGCTAAAACTCATAGCTCATAGTCTCGTTTTGTTGATCGATGCTCGCTTAGTTTATACTAGTTCCAGTCTCCCTTGTCCCTCCTTTGCCGTACATGAATCTTCATCATCATCTCTGTCTAGGGACTTCCGTGACCCTTATCCCTTGTAAGAATACTAGAAGTTGAGTCGTTGTCGTTGTCGTCGTCGTCGTAGGCTGTATACACAGAATTTGGCTTACAAATATGTCTCCTTTTCCCCCACATATACACACACAACGATTTCGCTTTTTCATGCCTTAGTCTCATACTCTCTCGTTCTCCTTCTCTCGGTTTCTTTCTCTCTCTCTTAAGACGCGAACATTTTTCCTTTCTTTCTTCATACCAGCGTAGGGCAAGAGAACGGGGAACCAAAAAGGAAAAAGATCCAACTTTACTCTGCACCTCTCAGCATGGCTCTCAGACTCACAACCTCCCTCTTCAACCGCGCATTCTCCTTCTTCATCCGCGCCGTCTCCTCAGTCTGCTCCTTCAACTTCTCCACCAGCTCGTCCTTATCGTCCCTTGTCTTTCCCTTGACGGCCCTGACAATCCTGCCTAGTTCGCCATTGTACTTCTCATACAGCAGCTCATTCTCCGCCACAACCTCCCTGTGTAGCTGATCAATCGCGCGCACCTTGGTATCCATATTCTTCAGCGTAGTATCGAGTTCGCATTGCGTAGAGGCCTGCTGGCGCCGCAGATCCTGCATCATGAGTTGAATCTTAAGTTCCAGTTCCTTCAGGGAGGCTGCGACACTACCACTCGTCTCTGTGGCCTGCACACTCGGCGCGCGAGCCTGCTGTGCGCGATCTACTTCCTCGCCAATATTGAAAAGCTCCGTTTTGAGGGAAAAGTCAACTTCGGCTGTAACTTGTTTTTCTATTTGTAGCCGCTCTCTGATCTTCTGCGGGGAGTGAAGGCGGAGGCGTTGGGCGTTGGAGCGAGTCGGGCTGCCAGGTTGGGGGGTGGGCGTTTCGGCGCTCGATACAGTGGCAGCTTTGGGTGGCTTCAGAGCCGGAATGGACGTCATAGAAAGACTTTTCGAGTGTCTCGCAAGTCTGCTTGGCGTATCAGATCTTCTGGAACTGATGGCGGCTGCAGTGGGCGTGGCGACAGGAGGGGGAGAAATAGCAGACGTTGTAGTCGTATTCGAAGCAGTGGCAGTATAGGCGGCCTGACTGAAATGTGCCTTCAACGCCCCTCCAACACTTTCCTTCTCCTTTCCTCTGAACCTCGAGGTCCGCAAAGCTTCCGCAGCGCCGGGACTCATGGGGATCTTGGAAGGAGGAGGACCCATAGGTATCCTGGATGGGGGAGGACTCATGGGTAACTTGGAGTGAGGAGGTGCTGCTCTGGGAAGCGAATGCGTGGTTGTAATCGTATTGACTCGGCTCAATGTAGGGTTCGTTCTTTTCAATGGCGGCGGCCGGAGTGCGGCCTCGTCTTCATCATCATCATTATCATCATCGTCGTCGTCGTCCTCCAGTGTGGCGGCCGCCATAAGACTCTTGAGATCGGACAGCGAGCTCCGTCTGTTTCTCCGCAAATAGTTGTTGGTCTTGGCCGGCACGTGGTCCGCACTTGCCGGCTCCCCTATCGTGTCCAGCGGGAAACAGATGCGATGCGAGCTAGGCGGCCGCCCTGGTGCTGAATCGAACGCACTTGCTGGCCTGTCGCGAGATATAGGCCGTCTTTGCCTTTGCGATCGCTTAGGAAGACTATTGTCATCAATCGATCGAGCTATGGTTCGTGTACTGCGTGACAAGCTCGATGTGTCCCCTGTGGCAGGATTACGGTGCTTGCTCAACGTGCGCCACACAGACAGCCGTTCGTCTTTTGAATTCTGGCGAAGCAAGTTATCGAGCCCAAACTTGCGCCGCAGGGACGAGGCATTGGATGTAATGGAGCCCGTGTGAGACTTGGCTTGGCGAACACTGGCTGAAACAGACTCGGAATGTGCGAGCGCAGCAGGGCTCAAGTTGAAGTTTTGGTGGTGTGCGTTCGGGTCTTCAAACATTCTGTCGCAATCCTCGACAAGTCTGTCCAAAAGATTGATGTAATTGTGTGCCTCACCATCCGTGATGAGAAGCTCGGCAAATGCCAGGGTCAACGCTCCCCTATCACTGTCATTGCCGCAGCCGTCCAACAGATCGGCCAGGAGCTTGATGATGGCGATGAACGCTCGTCGATTTTGGGGCGCCATCTCCCGGAATAAATAATTGACAAAGTCGGAAAAGTCTCCGGGGACCCTCTTATTCGCTCTCTCAAGCAGAGTGTCCATAGCTTGCATAGTCATGACGGGACCAATCTGCTCTGCCCAGGCAATATGCAGGAACTTTTCAAACGCCACGAAAACCACCTCGGTTCCGATGTCTGCGGCAACATCGTACTCCAGTGGAGTCTCGATGAACCTGTTGTAGATGTCGTTGACGGACAATTCGTCAACGAGAGACCGGTGGAGAAGCAAACGGCCGATGATGGCTCCTTTTCGAGATTGGAGAGCCGCGACAAAGCCTGTGAATGTTTGCTCTAGTCGTAGCAGAGGGTTCTCCGGTCTTCCGTCTGTCGTGTTGGGGTGGCCATCTTTGCCCCTGATTGAGCCAAACATGGAATGAAAGCTGTTGGCCCTCTGCACCGCCGGCTGTCGTTGGGTCTTGACGTCTGAAACAACGACATCTGGAGCGGACGCGTTTGCGCCACTGTGCCAGAGACTGGACAGCAGCTTGACAGGAGAAGCTGCGAGGAAAGATCTCGTCTTTTCGGCCCTGTTCACCGAGAGACTTAACCCTCGAAGGGTCTTTGTGTAGTAAGATACCATTGACGCTGTCAGATGCGCATTGCTGACGTTGAACTGGGTACTGAGAAGCTGTATGACTAAAGGAAAGGGATGTCAGCGGTGCCCATAATTAACATCATCGTCATCGTCATCATCACCACCATAATCACCATGTCACCATCATGAAGATTGAATCATGACAAGGTCGATGAGCATGCGAGTGAGACACTTACGGCGCCGAGACAAGGATGAAACAAAGTCTTCCAAATCAACACTATCCTGAAACTGCTTGCCATTCAACCCCGCCGTCGACATGGAGACTCGTCTGAGCTCGTTGCTGGACACATCAACGACCACTTCAACTCCATAGTGACCAAGAGGCGCTCCCTTTGTGCCCTTTTCGTGATCTACTACCACCCGAATAGGTGCCGGTTCTCGCCGACCCTCCACAAGTTCATGTGCGCCTTCTTGAAAGACCGCGACGTACAGTCCGAGGTTACTATCCGGCATGCGCACAGAGCGTAGCGTCCAACAGGGGGTTTCCCGCTCCCGTTCCGAGAAGCGAGCCTCAATTCTGGCCTTGACCACGTCCTCGCACCACCTGTTGGCTCGCCCCTCAAAGGCCTCCTGCAAGTGAAAGCAGCGCATCGTCGGGGCCTTGCTTGTCTTATGCTGTCCCAAATGGACATCTCTCAGGTCTTTGGTCGAGGTCATCCAAATCAATGAGGCGTCAGCGGATTCGGTGAACCGCACGTCCTTGAGACTGTGCCAGCCAGTAAACGCGAACTCATAAGACGATGAACCACCGGCAGCATTGGTCATGGAGATGAGCAACTCTGCTGCGGAGGGCTTGTCGATTTCTCGTAGCAAGTCGCGCCCCGTCATGTTAAAGCCCACCTTTTTCAAGACGAGGACACAGTCAGAGAAGAGAAGGAGAATGCCCGAAGTCTCGAGGCCGCTTGCTCCCTGAGGGGGTACAAGCTCGACAAAATCCGCAGCGGCCACCAGGCGGCCTTCTGGCTCCAGATCCTTTGGCCACGACTCCACCATATTACGAAGTCTATTGGCAACGTGCGGCTGATCGGGCAGAGGATCGTCCATGGAGCAAATATTGGTGACGATGTCGCGAGCCTTGAGCATTGGCTGCAGGGCGGGATGGGTAATGGGCAGGGAGCTCACAATCTGATCGATGAGAAGACTATACCGGGGTAGCCTTTGAACTGGTTCGATCAATATGGACCGTATAGTCTGCTCTCCAGACTGCATGACGCGTTGTCTGAAACTGGATTGCTGGTCGAGAAACGAGTTGAGAAGCGTGGGGAAATGCTGACTGGCCCTGATGTAATCTTGGTAACTCTGCGTGAACTTGGGAAACCATTCGAGGAATAACCTCGCCATGGTCAAAGCTCCGCTGGCATCCTTGGAACGAGCGGATCCTGGACCTGGGCCCTTGATAGAGCCCAAGTTGGATGTCGTGTGTCCCATATCTCTGAGCGCCTCTTCTTCTGTATCATCCATAGTCCTTCGAAGCTGCTCCACAAAAGCCGAGTTGAGCTGGTATATCTGGTCTGCTGAGCGAGGAAATAAACGGTCCAGTTCTTCCTCGGAAGGGCTGAGGCTGCCAGCTGGTCGTGCCTTTGCGCTCTCGCGAAAGTCCTTGGCAACATCGTACACTAGCTCTCTGAGTTTCATGACATATCTCTCTTCCGTGTCGACCAACTCTGCCAGCTTCATACGCAGCTCACACTTTTGCTCCTTGGTGAAGGTCCTGCCTCTATTCAGTGTCGTGGGCTTAGACGGAGCGCGACGCAGCTTGGATGTTGGCAAAAATATCGGCTCGCCAAATAACTTGACGAGAGGCGTGTATCCCCCATATTGTCTCAGGGTCGGATCTAGAATGTCGTCCTCGTTGTCCGGTACTTCTTCCAAATCACTCGGCTGAAGTGGCACGATGGCGCCCGGAGGAAGAACAAAATCCACATCGACATGGTTCACATGTTGAGTTTGTAGCGCATCCTGTAAAGTGGCAATGACGTTGGCGATGTTGTCGCTCTTGACCATGGACGTGACCAGATCGGCGGCATGTTGCTCCCCAAAAAGCGCGGCTGCGCTTCCGGGCCGCTTCCCCCTCGTGGGGTATAGATTCTTGAGGTAGAGCTTGACTCCATCGGAGAGCTCCGAAAAGTACTTGAACAGGCCATAGGCCAGTCCACGATAGACTTCGTCGACTTGGACTTCTCGAGGCAGATGGTTGACGGCGGCGTAGAAGGGAGAGCTCGGCGAGATGGGTATGCGCGGAAAGGATTGGAAGCCGGCGGGCGACAGGACATGGATCTGAGCGCGGGAGCTGTTGAGTGTGTAGTTGGCCGTCGTCGAAGGGCCATGGAAGATGAGAACAGGCAAATGGCCGAGAAGCGGATCGGAGGCGTGGTAGAGAGAAAGCGAGTCGGCCGAGAGCGCCAGGTCGTCCGTGACACGCACCATGGTCTCGTCAACGGGCCGCGCGCATGGCCCTCTTGACGGCGGGCGAGTATGGGCGAATGTGGACGATTGCGGACGAGCGTTTGGATGTGTGCCGGAGACGATATCCCAGAGTCTGTTGGAAGACTGCTCGAGTCGGTCGTGGGAGGGCGTAAGCGAATGGAGTGTCAAGTCGAATCGGGTCGTTGTCGTTGTCAAGTTGTGTCGGAGACTCGGGGTCGAGTTTCATCAACAACACAGATGCGCCCGATGCGCGGGACGAGTGGACCACTTTCGTGCGATGCTACAAATATGTACAAGCATGGGCAACGTCGGCGGCAAGGGCGATAACCCTTGTCCGGCAGCCCTACGCAAGCTCTTTCGCGTGCGCAATCTGCAAATTGGACAGATAAGCGCAGCCGGTAGTCGACGATTTCTCGCATCAGAGAAACGACGCATCGACAAGGCCATTCCGTCAGCAACATGAGCAGCCGTCTCGACATTGGACATTGGCTATGTACCTCTACTCCGTGGCATGTACACACATATGTACCTAGTACCAGGGCCCAGGGGGGGCTTTTGCAAACGCGGGTCCGACGCGTCAACTTTGTACTCCGCACGAATAAACAAGGCGCCTTGGTGGGGCTGCCCCGTCCAATCTCGTGCTCTTGGTTCCTGAACCCCGCCGCTTGACCAAGTCGAGCCAAACAAATGTCCGCAAGTTAAGTCATCGCTCGTCACCATTGGCATCACGTACACCAGCACGAAGCCATGCCCTCTCAAAGACAAGGCATCACTCTCGAGCACTCGCCCGATGGCTCAGGCTATCGCCTGCTAGAGCTCCCTCCTGACCTAGCGAACCTCCTAGAGTCTCAAACAGCCCCAGTGTCAGTTCCATCTCGGATCCAGTGCCCATCAACACACTTCCTTCCTAGACCCGTCCCACAAAAGATGAGGAACTTGAACAATGCAGGAGAAGATCACAATGCCAATTTTCATCAAACCATTTATACCATCTCAAATGTTTTCTCACGCGGAAATCTTTGCTTACCCCTTACATCTAGCCTCACTCTCGAGTCATCAGATACCTCAGCCATTCTGCGCACCCCAGACAGGACCTATACCCTACGCCAGAAGAATACCTCCAATGCTCTCTGCCTCTTATCGACGCGTCAGTCTGCGGATTCCACCGAGCCTCACGTCGCAATTGTCGCAACCGTACACGAGACGGTCGACTTGGACCCGGTGCATGAGCCTCCTGGACGGGGAGATGGTCTTATTGACACGGGGAGCAGGGGAAAGTGGCACGAACGATTTGGAAAGGGGCGCTGAATGGTGATGATGGAGACTTGCCATATTTACCCTGCTGTTTGATCATGGTTTTTTTTTGCGCAGCTGTCTTTCGTGAAATGACTATGCTGTTGATAGCACATTTCTTAGCCGTTCCGCAGTATATTCCTTCTGTTGCACTGAAGAGTAGGCGCAGCCGACTGGCCACTAGTTTGTGCTCTATATACCCCTATATATACCCTGCGATATCTTCTGTTTTCTTCGTCTGAGGATATGTGTATCCGGAAGGGAAGCCTATGAAGACAGCTTCCCAGTGAGTTTACGACGACCTCGGATATTGCCCTCCAATGTAGCGACACGATTCACGATGGCTATCCGTCCGTGAGCTCTACAGAATGTCGTTTTATTCTATTTCTTTTACATCCAAAAGACAGGCTGTTTTCCTGCTTCAGGACTGAGAAACTGCTGCGAACCGTTCACATCAACCAACATCTTCACTGATCATGTTCTATCGTGAGCCCAGCATCGTCACCCTCACCTTCCCCATCCTCATCACCAACCGGGAAGAAGCTCGAGGCATGATTCTGCTCCGCCTCACCCTCCTCCTCATAGCCTTCTGGCAGAAACCCACCCGCCATTTCCTCCTCCTGATCTGCCACTGGAGCAGCAGACGCCGAGCCAACCACTTTGCTATGCCCAAAGACCGAAACACTCTCATCAATCTCGTCATAATCCTGGCGAATTCTCTCCACGATCCGCAAGCCCATGATGAATCTCCGCCATTTACCTCGAGCCGCCTTTCGCCGCTTCTCATCCTCCTTTCGTGTGCGCTCTGCTTCGTCCTTGTCCAGCTCAACCATGACCTCGTCATGATGCTCTTCTGCAATGACGACGCCCTGGATGACGGGGACAGCCATGCGATGCCCAAATTCGAAACCGACGACTGCTTCGGCGTAGTCGATTTGTAGCCTCTTGCAGACTTTCACGACTCCTCTGAAGGGAATATGCACAGCGCCCTGTGGACACATGTGCTCTGCAAAAAGATCGATATTGCTATGTAGATTTTAGCTTCGTCAGCATACCATCTTTTATTTAATTTGGAGCTTGCAAGACATATGCTTCACGTACCCGTATTCATTCTTAGGAATCACTCCATTTTCTATAGGTGGGGGAATGATCCAGTCGGTTTGCTCGTAGCTGTAGAGGCCCTGCAGAACCTTTTCCCCCGTGGCGGCTTCGGCCTCGAGGATTTCTCTCTTTCGATTCAGCGTCGCCGCCCGATAGGGAACACGTTTCAGTGGCCGCTCCCCCGCCAGAGGAGCACGACCCTGTTTGTGCCATGTTTCTGCGCTTTTGACCTGGACGACGTCCGATCTGAGAAAGACGTCTTCCTCTTCTTCTTCGCCCCCTCCCACTGCTGCTCCTTTGCTTCTCTTGGCTTTATTTCTAAACTTCTTGACGGGTTTCGCTTGAGCTTTGAACGCTTCTTCTCGTTTGAGATGCCTTTCGAGTACAAAGTCTTTTGAATCTTTGTAATACTGAAGCGTTTCTTCACCCTCTTTTACCGTCTTCTTCTCGAGTTTTGCTGGCTTTAGGTCTATCGAGTCCTCCTCCTTGTCAATTTCCGTGATGGGATGTGCGCGGCTGCCTCTTCTGTATCCTGACATGGCAGCTCGAAACCAGTCGAATTCTTCGTACCGCTTCACCTTGCCATTGCGATTATAGACAGGCGTCTTTTCCATGGGCATTCTGACCCCCTTGGTTCGACCAGGAGTCACCTGCCGCTTCAGATATCGGATGGTCACATCTTTCGCTGTGCCGTCTGATGAGTATCCAACAACGTAGGAAATGACTTGTCTCGCCTTGTCTGCCTTTTGCCCCCGTGGTTCGAAGGATTCGACTAGTTCTCGATTCGTTGCGACTATGTTCTTGACTATCGGATCCACGGGCAGATATTTCTTTGTGACGGGTGATAGGACTTCAGTCCAGTAGTGCGGATACCCTAGCTCAGTATCGTACTTGCGCACTTTTGGAGCACCTTTTTTGGGAGTAGTGAGGTCCACACTGATGATTGAATCGTCATCGGAATCTGGGTACTCAGTCTTGAGATTGTCTTCGGCATCTGATAACGATGCATTGGTCTGCTCAGGACGTCGTCTTAGTTTCCGCTTAGCTTCTGGCTTCGAAGTCGCCGCTGTGCCTTGAGACTTGTTCTTCTTTTTGGGAGACGTTGCGTTGGGCAATGACTGTACTTTTTTTGCAGCAGTATTATTTGTATTCTCTTCCAATTTGTTAGCTTCTGTCTCCGCGTCCTCTAGCTTGCTCCAGCCAAAGCCCAGTGGTTGCAAGCTGGCCACCATTCTAGCTTCGATACCAAGACCGCGTAACAATGCTGTGAAAAGTTGGGCCCCTACATCTCTGCTGCCTTCACAGACACAAGCATAATGCTGAAAATCTTTCAGACTGGCGGTTCTCTCTCCGAACCGATCTTGGTCAGCAAATTCTTCTTTGTACGCTTTAGTCAGTTTGTCGAGCCTCTCCAACGACATGTATCCCCATTTCCTCAGACCAGGAGCAGTAATCTTGTATCTTTGCTTCCACCAAGCCGTCAGCGATTGCATGAGCCGGAATAAGGGATCTCCATGACTCATGTCAACGGCACCTTGCTCCAGCTTCTTGGCCGCCTCATCCCAGTCGCGAGATTTCCGTGTATTCTTCTTGCCCTTTGCACCGGTTTTGCTTTTCGTCTCTGAGCGCTTCAATGGTTCCGTAGGCGGCTGTTTGACCAGTCCTGAGTTAAGCCTCCAACGCTCAACCTCTTCCCACATCTTGGGAGGCAGATGCGATATCATTGTCGCCTGAACTTGAGCATCACAGATCCAGTAATTGCGCACGGCGTTGTGCCACAGAAGCAAAAGAACATGCATGCAGTGAGTAGCATTTCGTACTTTTCTCTCTCGTTTTGAAGGCCCTTTCCGGTCACCATATACGTTTGTCAATGTCAATCGGGTATCTTTGTTCAAGGTTAATTCCAAGTCGCCAGATACAACGGGGATAGAATCCGCCTCTGGTGCTGCAACATCTTCGAACTCAATGCTTTCGTCGCCGTCGCTATCGGCATCGGCATCGTCATCATCCGAGGATGCCTTGGTGACTCGTTGACGTTTGGCCAAGGGGACATCCTCAAAATCTGCATCTGATAAAGAGGTCAACGAATCATCGCTATCATCGCTGCAATCCAGGTTTTGCAGAACTGAAATGGACGTGGTTCCGGGAACCGGTGTCGTCGTCGCATCCAAGTCGTCGTGGGGAGCCGGCTTTTGTTCGCGCTTGCGCTTCGAATTGACGTTCTGCTGCCTACTTTGCGCATTAAGCCCCTCCTTATCGGCAGGACTTCTCAACCTCTTGCGCGGAACATGGGGGGGCATCTCGAGAGGAGAGCCTGTTGCAACTTGCGATGCATGCCGAAGAGGCAGATCTGTTGGCTGACGGGGCTAATTCCGATTCTAATTTCTGGCCCTTCACCAAGTTCATGCCGTCATCGGTTTTGCGCGCGAGAAACACGAAACCACGTGATGCAGTGAAATGAATGCGCTTCAACAGGGTGGATAAATTCACGCCGACTAGGAATGATTGTGAATTCTATCTTTCAATACGGCCCACGATATCGCAAACTGCCTGACCTGGGTATCTATGATCTCTGCTCCAGAATCCCTCCTCCACCCGACAATCTTTCCAACTCGCTAATTATTGTAAAATCAAACTTCTATCAAATCTGCAGGTGGCCCAACACCTCTTAGTAATATCACAGTATTCCCGCTTTGCAATGCAGATCCAACTTTTTCCCCATAGTCCAATAACCTTCCTCCCTCGACGTGAAAGATGCGCAGCTTGTCTTTCTCATCCGAACTCTGATTGTTGATGTTCTGAACCTGCAGACCAGCGGCTGCTTGATCTAGCAAGCGTCCTACCACCCAATCTTTTGAAAAGAAAAACTCCCCCTTGGGCAATTTTGCCTTTGCTGTTTCTGCCTCTGCCTCGATGTATAGATACAAGCGCTTCTCTTCCGGGATCTTCTTGTCACCCTTGGCCGTCTTCTTCAGTTTGTTGGTGGCTACCAAGCGGGCAGCAGCCGAACTCGGTTTCGTTGTTGGTAAAGCCCTGCCGGCTTCCTGTTTCTTGGCTAGACCCCAAGCTCGTAATTTGTCGAGAGCTGTTCGAGTCCTCTGCATCACTTCCGTCTGCATAGGTCGGGCGCCAATCGGCACCAGGTTCTTGCAATCATGATCTTCTCTGAGGCGATGTTTCAGACAGTAGTCACGATTGCACGTGTCGCAATGGACGCCGGGAACCAACGAAGTTCCCACCACGGTTTTGCATTCGGGTGATGCACATGGCTTCTGGGAGACCTTGTCTCTCAGCGTCTTGCCTTGGCCAATGGACGGCTTTGACAGATTCGCCAATCTCTTGCGTTCTGCCCACGCCCCGGCATTGGCGCATTTATGTGTAAACTCCGTCCGATGGTCGAGACAAAATGTTTTGGAACAGGATTGGCAGAGGAAAGGGAGGAAGTCGAGTTGATTGCAGTATTCGAATTGACAGTGCTTGCCGACCAAGGTGGCGTCTTGTTTGTCCCTCATGACGTAGCTCGTCTCCTGGGCGTTCACATCTGCGGATGAGGACGCCATCAGGACGGGTCCAGCGAGAGGTATTTGTACGCACGCAGAGCACAGTAATTCCGTCGATTAGGCAGAAAAGGCTTCGTCAACCCCCTCAGGTCCGTTGCGCCCAGACGGTAGATCGCTAATCGAACGAGAAGACCGGGCTGACCGAGTCGGCGTTTCGGATTGTGCAAAGTACAGAAAGAAAGCTCTGGAAGGGCCGCGCTGATCAAGGCAGGCAGCATGCGCTTACGAATGAATACCTACATAGGTACATGTACCTACATTGGAATTTGGCAATGGTTGTGGGCATTTCCAAGGCCCCATGCGCCGCAGTCACATCAAAAAAAAGCGTCGGCGCCAAATTGTTCCTGCTACTAGGATGTCTAATTTACGCTTTCTTCATCTCCTTCTTCTAAGAGCTCCTTTGACATGATAAAGAACTGACACGGTAGTTCTAGCAAACATGGGATTTCCGCACCGCCTCCGAAATAATGAAGTAGGTATGTACTGTACCTACACTACAATCGGAAGGCCTGCGGACCGCGGTATCCGCAGGTACCCGCGCCCCACGACTGACGACAACGGGAAAAGGATCAAAAATACATACATCCATGCAACATGACAAATGCATGCAAGTTCAATAATAATATAAAGAAACGTTAAGTGAGCCGGATTGCACCATACGACTCGTAATTCAGTCTATATCGTAATATATCCTTCATCACTCACTCGGTTTTCGACTTGACTGGTTTCTGGAGGAGGTCTTCTCGGCCAGTCGTAGGCGCATTGCCAACGTAGGCCTTGCCACCAAATGCTCCAAATCCTCTGTGGAAAGCCCACTCAACGGCATTCTCTACTGGTTCATCGAACAGCCAGGGCAAGAAAGGAACCACGGCCAGACCAAGGCCGATAGGACCCCAAGTGCGTATCGTAGGGTTCTTCACCTTTTTAAGAGCTTGCCCTGAGTATCGCACCACGCTGTGTATTGTGAATGCGGGGAGACCCATGCTGGCCACGCTTTGGAAGACGCCTCTCTGTACCATGACGGTCCGCCAGTCCTCTAACGGACTGACCACGCCAGGTGCAATATTACTGTTACTGTGTTCTGCCGGCAAGCCTGTGATTCTCTCTTGACTGGCTGTGAGCCGCAGTTGGGGATTCAGGATCCGTTGGTTGTGCCAATAAGCACGGTAACCCTCGTGGGATACGTCCCCAAGAATATAGAGCCACGAGATGCCGTACGCCGCGCGCACGAGCTTGGGGTGAGCTACCGGTCGAAATGACTCGCCAATGTCTGATGTATACGCCACATAGCGGTGTGCCGAGAGCAAGATGGTTCTCAATCTGGTGGCATAGGCAGCATATCGCAGGTTGCTCTCGGTGGTTGGGGGGGCGCTGGCGACACGCAATCAGCATGTGAAGATATTCAAGAAAAACCGGCGCTCCCTTACTATCCTTCGACGACGTCGTCAAAAAGGCTGTCACTTTCTGCCTTGTCTACAATGTTCTGTAATCGTATAGGGAGCTTTGCTCTGCTCGGAAGCTTGTCTGGATCAAATGGCTGATTTCGTTGCTCGCTGTCAGCACTGGGAGACTGCGCTGGCTCCTTCGGCTCCTTCGGGCTTCCCCACCAGGTCATTGCGAAGACGAGTCGCGGCAAGGCAGAGTTTGGGAAGCTACGAATTATGTGTTATGTAGTGCGGTAGAATGGACGGCATTCATAGATTGAAAACTGGTGATAAAAGGCCTGCAATGGCGTTGAGGATGGGACGAAGAATGCCTCCAATCAGCTTACCAGTCAGCTTATCAATAGGTACATGTACATATGTACCTGTATATAGGCGGTTGTGAAAGGCAGCGTCGCAGGCTGCAGCTGACATCATACCCGCCGAAAGAACGGCTGGTGGTTCAACCGAGCTATAGCCGCAGTAGACACTCCCTTTCCGTCTTTCCTTTTCCGCCTGCAATTTCAGGCGCGTATTTGGGAATTTCGGCTTAGCGCGCAGTGAAGCCATCCACACAGAGAGTTATCACAGCGCAAACACATTGCTCCTCGCCTTCGATTACATCCACCCAGCACCTCACGCTTCAGTCAACTCCTCACAATGGCTGGTATTCAAACCTATACCATCGCTGGGCGACAAATCGCCAGCCATTACGTTCGTTCATACACTCGATTCTTCTTGCGACACGAGGCCTCCCAACTAACTTGACTCGCAGTTGGCTATGGGCGTTCTGGGAGCCATGTTCGGTGGTGCCTACTGGGCTACAAGCGGCCCAAAGAAGCCTTCTACTCCTCCGATGAATGCCGCCAGCTCCGAGGAGGCCGATTTCATCACGTGCGTCACCCCGAACCCTTCAAGCATCGCCGCTGCGACATGCCATACTGACTTTTCCACCACAGGAAGTTCATGGAGAACCAGACGAAGAAGCAGTAAATGGGAAAGATGACGAGGGGGACTTGGCGAGACTGTACGAATGAAAAAAAGTGTACATAAAATCCAGCACTGGGTGAGGTCTAGAATTGAGACCGCGCGCTTGAGCATTACACTGCAAGTAATGTGGCTTTCACGGCGATTGCGACCGCGTCTGTTTGTCTGCATATGGTGTGTGAATGAGTACGGCCCTTCTTCATACCGTGCATATTCTGCGATACCCCCTGGACCATTTCCTGCAGCAGCGCAGCATTACAATTACAATATAGATTCCGAGGACGTGAGCAGGGACTACCTAATCAGGGACTGCCAAGGTAGGACCTGTGCGGCAAACACATCCTCCAAGTATCAATTCATACCCGGTGATTGTGTGAAGTAGACGGTGGAATGGCGGTTGCATCTGTACCATCGTCCATCTGCGCGGAAGAAACTCGGTAATAAGCAGCTAGGTATGTAGTTACAATCTCCCACATACCTTTTAGATAACCTTTGTAGCGTGCAACGAGACAACGCCTGAGTCCATGCCGCACTGAACGTCCTCTCTCTATGCCAATAGTCGGCGAAGAAGACTGGAAATTGTGTGCTCTGCCAAGCTCAGAAAAAGAGCTTTGCAATTGCAACGCCATCGCAGCGTTGTGCCACAGGTGACAAACCTGAACTGCCAGGTTAGGTAGGACGCACCTAGCGGTTGCATCACGCAAAATTGCATTTCATTCGCTATATGAATGTTATGACTCTATAATGCAATCATTGATAGCGCGTTCACCAATATTTCATCGAGTTAACTCGCATTATGTATTCCCAACCGGGGCATCCATACATTCCTTACTAAGCGACTTTATGCTATTGGGTGATAAGTCCAGGGCACGTGACACTCTTACCCCCACAAACAGTCCATTTTATGTAGCAGGGCTTGAAATTCAGTCTTGATCCGCACAACTCTCTTTGACGCATCTCCATAAACGGGGAACGTATCCCACCACTTTCGGATACAACGATAGCATACACCCTTCCAAGTAGAGGAACCTAGCGACAACGCGGATATGTCGGATGATAAGACCGACCCGGCCTTGGTGGCCGCGCCTCCAACAGCAAAAGATGCCGCCGAGAAGGCCGCGGACGCGTCGTCCAAGGAAAGAGAAAGACATTCTCTGACGCTCGATCAACGCCGCGAGCTACGGCGCTGGGCAAATGCACAATCCATCCGGCCGTCGCATAAGGCATGCATCGACTGGTTCTATTCGCAGTATGGCCAGATGATCAGCCAGTCGACCGTGTCTCACTCCTTGTCGCCCAAATACTCTCGTCTTGACGGCGATAACCCCCAGTTGTCAGGATCTAGACTGCGCTTCGGGAATTGGCCAGATGTCGAGAAACTTGTCCTGCTCTGGTACCAGCAAATGCAGGCATCTGGCCGACAGCCCACGAATGACGAGTTGGGCGAGAAGGCCAAGTCGATCTTTACCCAGTTGCCGCGATATCGAGGCGAGTCTGCACCGGAATTCTCTCCTGGTTGGATTCATCGTTTCAAAAAACGCTATGGGCTTCTTTCGCGGCGGCATAGGCGCGCGGGCGACCAAGCTCTTTCCCCTGCCGAGGACGTCGCCTACCTTGCCGACTGCGTTCCCAGGGTGATGGCAGTGGTCTATGACACAAACCCGTCTGCCATTCGAGAGCAAGTGTTACGCGTCGTGGGCGTAGATGCAACTCTGAGCACTTGCGCGCTCGTACGCGATGAAATCGTTCGGAGAATGAGTGTCTCTCATCACCAGGCGTCCATGACGCAGCTTCACTTGCCGCAACCACCATCATCACAAGCACAACAGCCTCATCACCCACAGCAGCAGCAGCAGCAGCAACAACAACAACAACAGCAACAGCAGCAGCAGCAGCCAGAGCACTCTCAATCGCAAGACTTGTATGCGGATGATGATCCGGAGGTGGTGTTGCAAAACGCCTTGCGTCAGTTACAGCAGGAGGAAGAAGCCGCCGAAGAACAGGCAGTTGCTGCACGGGAAGCGAGAGATCGAGCCGTCGAGAGACCATCCCATCCACAAGCCGGCATCATGGCGTCCCCGAGCGGAAGAGCTGCTTCTGCCGCGAGACATGCAACTCCGGCTCAGGATACGAGACGCGATCTCACACTCACACCGATTCACTCCGAGAGGCCAGTCTCTGCCAACGAGAGACCCATTCGATGTCCATTCTGTGTCAATCAACGGATGCTGCGCACCATTAAGGAAGCCGTGGAGCACATGTCGACGCACGTTGTCGTGTGAAGAGTCAGACCTCATTTGTGCAAATCTTGATGTTGAGATGAATTACCACCACTCCAGCATTTAGAATCCGCTCGGACTTGATTATCTTCAGTCTGTTGTCCTCGTCCCTTCTTGCTTTCCACTGTTATTCCTACTGATTGCCGAATAAGATACCGGCGTTGCGGACGATGAAATTTTTAGCAGACCGGGGCGATATCGCATGGAGTTATGGGCTTTGTGGAAGAATGATCAGCCTGATGTTATAGCAAGAGCGAACAATCCTCGGCGGGCAAAGAGGGGATACAAATTCAGAATGAGCACAGGTCAAGAGAATTATTCGTATTTTTGTAAAACAGTCACACATTAATGACATATGCTTAATAAGTTGTGTGAACTAAAATTTATCAAGTACTGTGGAGAAGTGCCTACATCTGCGATGCGAGAACGTGCAGCAGCTGCCTCCACGAGTACGCCATGGCCAAACACGGAGTTACTTATGCGCTGGCGTTGATTCAATATCTATATGAACCCACTGTCTCTGAGAGCCTTCAACATGGCCTCCTCTTTCTGCTCCACCTCACTCAGTGGCGGCGCTATGTCTCCCGTGTCAATGTAGTTCTTCCAGAACTTCAAGCCCTCCAGTCCCTCTTCTCGACAGAGAACGCCTTGCTCTTCTGCCATCAAGAGCTCCTCCTCGGCCACACCGATACTCCAACCGAACCGCTGGGCAGTCTCCAGAGCAGTCACACCGCGACCAAATTTCCTCCAGTCCCAGGTGACATCTCGCTCAGGCGGAAACTCGTGCAGGTCGTTGAGCCAGTCGATCAAAGACTTCATAGTCGACTCATCGGTACAATCGCGACCCTGAACAACCATGACCCCGCTGCGGAACGTGCGAAGCCGAACGGGAAGTTTGAGGCTTTCCCATAGCCGAGCGGCCTTTTCAAAGTCCATTGGGCTCACGAGCTCCACGCCTCCCCTGGCCCGATTGAACATGGCCCATAGATCAACAAGCGTGATGATGCCTCCGGCTCGTTTCAAGACTCCTCTTACGTCATCAGCCAAAAAGTCGGCAAGGTTTCGAGACAACTCTGAGAGATAGAGAGATTCAGAGCTCCCACTTCCGACAATATCCTTTGTAGTCATCATACCCAGTTGAGCGGCAGACTCTGCTAAAATGGCATTCTCTTCAGCTGTGGCACCACCATTTGCTACATTGCTTTGACGTGCAAATCGCTCCGCCAAAGCGACGACCTCCTTTGCCGAAGACATTAGGGCCTCTAGGTCCTCAAAAGCACTCCCTATCAGCATTTCGTTATTCTTGTGCATGTTCAGACCAAGCTGCTCTAAGCCGGCAATACCGGCGGCTTTCACCCTGGTACCTGCAGCTGCTGTTGTTGAATTACCACGCTCATCTTCATGATTACTTCGATTGATTTTCGGCACTGGAGGCGCGTTCTGTAGCAGCCACTTTCTTTGCGTGACAGCACCTTTGAGTCGCTCATAGAAGATCTTGTCTCCTCCATCACGGAATGAGATTTTAATGCTTTCTATCACGTCGATACCGCTTCTTCCCACGCTGAACGACTCCAATGCAGGCCCAGGCGACTCAGTTCGAGTGATGGGGAGGTTTGCGGTGATATTGGACGAGCTTTGCGATAGTAATGACGCACCACAAATCTCGCATGCAAGAAGTGAAGGGTGATTTGAGAATGTGCAGCGTGGGCATGAAAATTTGACGTCTGTGCCGCTTGTAGAGTCCCCATGACTCTTTTGATCTGTCGAGGGTCCGATATCTGACGCAGAAGGAGTATCGATTTCTTTTGGGCGGAAAGGATTGCCGCTGAAGCTTTGTGCATGACTGACTGAGGGGCTAGGGCATTGGCTAGCGTTGTTAATGGCCGCTTTCAAAACATGTGCCAACGAGGGCTTGATCCCGCAAGCCAAGCATGGCGGCAGAGGGGTATGGACATTCGCAGCGGCGGAGTCAAAGTTAACGGGAATCGGATTCGAGAAGCTGCATATCGTGCACACCCACGTTGCGGTGGTGATCTGTGGCGGTTCCGATGGCGGGCGATATGCGCTCTCCCCGACTCCCGGAGATGCAGTTCTAGTTCTGGCTGGTGAGGCGGTGGTTGCTAGCGCTCGATTGTGCAGAGCAGACCGTTTCAAGTATTTCGGGAATATAGTGATCTTGGGCGATGACTTGAAGAACCCAGCGTAGGCTTCGTAGCGGTCGACATCCTTGAGATCGAGTGCTAGCGAGTTTGTTCTGGGCTCTGCTTTGTCTACATAACAAATTCGATGAGAAGTCAAGTAGACTTGGCCGTTCTGCTGGTTCGGTAATTTCAGCTTCCTGTGTGCGTCCTGTTAGAGCGTCGGACGTCATTCTTTGGCCGAAAACGCCCAGGTTTGAGTAATTTACCCCTCATATAGGCCAACGTTATCCTGGACAAATAGTAGGGCTTCATCTGGCAGATAGGACGGCCGGAGAGCGGTAGTCAAGTCGATCCGTTTCAGAAACATCCGTCGTGAACACTTTGCGGATCAAACTCTGTCTGACCGTCCTCATTGACGACGATGGCGCGCATAAGCAAGCACACGCGTTAAGTGCTCGCTTTGTCCCGCATGCGTCGGATGATGATTGGTGGCGATATTGCAGGCGAGGCGAAGGAAGGAAAGAGCGATGCGTTTCCCGTTGCAGAGCTGTATCGATGGAAACGAAATGTTATTATGACATGGGCGTAGAGCACTGACCGCCAGTGACAACCTGACAGCGTTGGGTCTTAAGTCTTGAGTCTTGAGTCTTGACTCTTGGGCCTTGGCGTTCTCCTTGGCGTTACGTTGAAGAGGCGGGCCCCACATTCAGCTTATGCCCTGTTCGAAGTTTCGAACTTCGGGGGCATGTTCTCCAGAGTCCAGCCAATGCCACGGCCGTAGCCGATGTTCTGCCTTTTGACCCCGCCCCATTAGTTGAGCCACCGCGCACACATTCCACAGGAACATCGAATAAGTAGGACGCCATCTTCCGCTGAGAACTCGCTGCGCCTGACATCTTTCCACCTTCCTCTCATCGTCACCAAAACGCCGTCCAGCCGTCGTCTGCCGCCATTCGCCCGACTCTTCGCCGTGAAACATCTGCTGCATCAAAGAAACTAACATCCAGCTGTCCCACCTGGTGGCCGCCTCGCCATGATGACCGGCTGGTCAATTACGCAACAAGCGCACGGCGCCTCGCATCAGACACAGACAGCAGCATACAGTTACGCACCAAGTAAGTGCTTCAACCTCGTTCTCTTGTCCTCTATTGACGGGCCATATAAGAGTGCTTGACTGACTCCTCTAGATCCTGCCTTTGTTCCCGTTCAGGTTCGCCAGGGGTTCAGTCAGTTGGCTCCTCCAGCACCCTCCTCGTATTCAGGATTCTCCCAGCCCGTAGCGGCAATCCACGCGCCTGTGCCCGCTGTTGCAACTTCTGCTGCCCAGGCCGACCAAACAAAGCCAAAAACCGAATGGCCTGAATCCGTTCGACGCTATGTTCAACGATCTTTCCTCCCACAAAATGACGACGTCTCGGTGTCTCGCGCGGATGTGGAAGCAAAACTTAAGGAGACCATCGGCAACGCTAAAGAAAACGGCACCTTGTATACCATAGATTGGGATGTGGTCCCATTACCTCATGCTCTAGTGAAAGCCGATCGTGACGCATTACATAACCGCGGGACCCATGCCTCATCATCTCCTGATCACCTCGCAAACTCTAGTAGGAAAAGAAAGTCGGCCGACTTCGCGAATGATGAAGCCAGCCGACCACCATGGCATGAAACTAACACTCGCTCGTCTTTGGAGGACCGCGTGTCTTACTCATCCCCAGATAAACGCGCCCCGCATGACGACAAGCCGATCAAACTCAGTAAGTCACAGAAAGAAGCAGCCAACAAACGCAAACGTCGCTTTGAAAACGAGTACAAGGCTGTCTACCGATCACCAAGTCCAACGACACCATCAACTGGGCCAATTGTGGGGACTAATGAGGCCCTGGAGAAGAAATATCTTCGTCTTACTGCGCCCCCTGTACCTTCCAACGTGAGACCAGAGCACATCCTGCGGCAAACACTGGATCTCTTGAAGAAGAAGTGGAGAAAGGAAGGCAACTATTCGTACATTTGTGACCAGTTCAAATCCATGCGTCAGGACCTGACCGTGCAACGCATCAAGAACGATTTCACGGTCTCGGTGTACGAAATTCACGCCCGCATCGCCTTGGAGAAGGGAGACATTGGTGAGTATAATCAGTGCCAGACCCAACTGCGTTCCTTGTACGCTTTGGGATTGAAAGGCAATCCTATCGAGTTCAAAGCGTATCGTATTCTATATTTCATTCATACTGCGAATCGTACCGGTCTCAACGACACGATTGCAGATCTAACCACAGCAGAGAAAGATGAGAAACCAGTCAAGCATGCTTTGCAGGTTCGCTCGGCGCTGGCGTTGGGGAACTACCACAAATTTTTCCAACTCTACCTTAACACGCCCAACATGGGAGCTTATCTTATGGATATGTTTGTGTCAAGAGAGCGCCTTGCAGCAATGTGTAATATTTGCAAAAGGTACTTAACAGCCCGCCTTGCGCAAGTTCTTGACTATGCTAATCCTGCTTGCAGTTACAAACCAGATGTGAAACTTCGTTTCATTACTGAGGAACTCGGCTTTGAATCTGATACTGACGCGGCTCAATTTATCATTGATCACAATGGCCAGCACCTTTTGGAAGATCGATCAGACAACATTGTGTTTTTGAGCGGCAAAGCTGGCCAACTTTTTGAGGGCATTCGATCCGAAGCGTTTCGAAGAGTTGACATCAAAGGCCAAATCTAGGCTTTTTATTTGGTTCTCCGGTATACTTGCATTTCCGCACACACCCTTTCGTCGCCTTCTTATCCGGTTGTCGGCACGGAGTGAATGCCAGTGGGCCTGTTCCTGTCTTCCCCAGCTGCGATCAGTTTTATGATGATTGTCTTTTACCGTTTGCAACACATGATGGTATTCGAGCTGGTCGACCAACGGTGTAAGCGAAATGGCAGCCCAGAAGCGTCATCGCTCACCTCTCGGCGACGGCTACTCCGTGGAATTTCAGCTGCGAGTCCAGCTGCTACTGACTTATGCCTCTGCTTTTTCACGCCTGGCGCAAGTTGAAATTAGCAAGCCTTTATTTGATGACACTGAAAATGACGGCCTCGCTGGAATTGTCAGACGGAGTGTTTGGAGTATGCTGGCCGCGCGTAATAGGGTTTCCCAACAGGCTTGGTATAATGACTCGGCGTTTATTGCATGCGACACACAGCAAATTACTTCTTGGAAGTGTAGCCACAACCTTTGGTCATTTCGTGCCGGCGTTTGATGAGAAGCATGAAGCAGGGCGTCTGTCCCGGGATGATTACCTACGGTGGTATATCATTGATTTTAGTCTAGCTAGTATCAATTTTTGAATCAGAATGCATGTTATAATGAGCTGTTCCTGACTAGCTAATATTATTGGTGTCTGAAGCTAATCTAGTTCCAGTTGTGTACATACAATGTCACATATGCCTCCTCGACCTTTCCCCCCTCGTCTTACGGAGCATCGTGCTAGGTACTTGACCTTGTCTGGCTTTAGGATGGCCTTATTTCCGTACAATAACAACAACAACAACAACAACAACAACAACAACACATAGGAAAAGCGGCAGCATCATCAAGCCCCTGCTCGATTGATCTGTTGATGTGCAAGACGAATACATACAGGCAAAAACTTGAGATGCGAGCTTCCCAATATGTAATTCTCGCAGCTATGCACCTACATTACACCTGACATCGCGCTTGAAGGTTTCATCGCTCGTGTGCTTCAACAAGCGACGACAACGGCGGATCTCAGTGCCATTTATCGTGGAACCGCTCCCACTAAAAACGCGGCAAGGCAGCCGCTGACATTTCCTTACATGTACATATCTGTTATTGATTGGTCCATCACGCGTCGATAGTACGGCTCTTGCAGCAAAACGCCCTCATTTGTCTGTAATCACTGCGAGAGGATTTCCTTTTTGGGTGAACCTGCTGAGGATAGGTAATCTGTGGGCTGTGGTGAGACTGGGTCTTCTTTTCTTGCTCTCTGCGCGGCTGTGCATTTGTCTCTCTTTTTCTATTTCCTTTTTGCTACATACCTCTAGGTAACCCAAGGTAATTCCTTATTGTACTTCTTGATTCCACCGACTACATACACAAAGCGCCCACAGCCAAAGAAAAAAAATAGGCGTCAAAACTCAACACAATATGACAGCGCCATGACGCCCTCCCTGGAGCATCTTGACTCCTGACTCCTGGAGTCCTGATTCCCGAGCCGAAGTTGGTGCCGTTTTCGACATGTGATACGAGCGGACGCCGCTGCGCCGGACCTCGTTTGTAGATTCTGAGACCCCGCCTCTCAATGCGAGGTGTACCTATATTGTAACGACAGGGGTGAGGACTGCTCTGCACAGCGGTCGTTTGAAGACAAGGTCTAGTCTACGTCTATACAATTACCTACGCTGTGTACGGTGGTGAGAAATGCACTGCAAAAAGCAACTCAATATTGGATGTACACTACATGCATACATACATACATACATACATGTAACGCTGAAGTGAAGGTCACTTTCCATGGGGCTAGCATGCATCGGGTGTGTGTTTCAGAGTTGCGATGGAAAGCTTGGCTGGAGAAGCAGACAGGCCGCTGGCGATCGATGGGCAAGGGCAAGGGCAAGGGCAACTGGGACATGGGTGGGCTGGTTGTACCTACCCATCTCCTCTTATTAGTTCTCTGGCGCAGAGGCTTGAGGACTGGAGTTTTGCTCGAACTTCACGGAGTATAATACGTGGACACTCAACAACTATGTAGACCATACACATACGGAGTATTGGTGTTCTGCGATTTGAGATGCATTACTTTGTAGAGAATGTTTCAACTTTTGAAGGCTAATACATACATACCTGGACCAGGTACATAGCATATAGGTACTCTGTAAAGTTGTGGGGGATGCTGCAAAGACGGGTTTGGTTCCGGGGTGCGAATCGTGATGAAGCCTGTAGGTACGGAGTAGATAGGCATCGTGAGAAAAAGAACTTCAGAAAACTCCGCAGACCAATCAGACACGAGATGTACCTACCCATTGTTCGCAGTGGCTTGGAGAATTTCGTTGAACCGTCGGCTTCGGAATTTCGGGTTCTGAGCGCTGAGCATAGTACCTAGATACCTACCTAGCCACTTGTTGCGAATACGATGGATTGCAAACTTGAAAAGTTGAAACACACATACCTCGCGCGGCGGCAGGTTGCTTACGACAATGTATGCCTTGTGAACGTGGTATGTATGTACATTCCCACATGTACGATGTGATGAAGATACGTTAGGTATATACATAAGTAGGTATGCATGTACTCTGTGTGTACCCAGTCAGTCGATCTACATCATGTCCGACTTGATCAGACGGTAAGGAGTCAGGACAGTGAAAAGCGCCGGTGTGCGCATGTCCACGCAGATGGATATCTGCAGGCCCTCAGGCACGGATTTCGTTGACCCCTTGTCTCTTTCGGCGGCGTCCACAACTTCGGCATCTGCCAGGTACAATACATACTGTACGAGCCTGGTCAGTCCTGACTTCCCAAAGAGAAGAGCACCGTCATGGTGTTATTAGGCGGTTGCATCTGGGGGAAGATCCTGCTACTCCTGCAGTTTTGACTGGAGTGGAGGAGAAAAGTACATGGGACATGACGCGGCACGTATGTCTGTTGCACGTGCAATGTATCGTCAGTGGTCACATGTACATGTATGATGTGTCTAATGCCTCGTTTAATACCCTTTTCTTTCGTTATTTTCTGCCCTACTTCTGCTTCTTCTCTGGGAGATGACCTCTCTCTTTCTTCCCTTAGCCATACCGCGCTGTCAAGACTCATTCTCACTCTGTCGCGCCTTGTCTTTGTCGGGTTGTTACGTTGCCAGCACCGAGAACTCGAGCGAACATGTGACGCAGCCCGCATTTCCAGATGATAGAACTTTAGAAGACCGACGCCCCAGCCGAGTCAATAAGAGACAAGTTGGCACGTACGGAGTAGGTACTTTAACTAGGTATAAGTATGTATGTCGTTATCATTCGTACCGCCGGCCGGCGACGCCTCGGCCGAGCGCAACTTGCCACTTGCTCGTCCACCACGGACCAGCATCGCATGATGCATCCACCATCGCAAGCGCAATCTCCATCGTCGGATCCTCCATGGTCCCCCGGTACCCCCGCGCGTGCGAAGGTCGAACACCCACTTCGGCCTTGCGTCACTAGGTACCTGGGTACCTATGTAGGCATCACTGATCAGCCCCCTTGCGTGATTGCGTGCCTGCATGTCTGGATCTGCGAATCGGTTTCTTTGACTTTGAATGCATTTGCGCATTTGCGCATTGTTGCTGTCGATACATCGAATCACTTCATTGATGCAGGCACTGGGCAGATTGACTTTGCGACGAGTGACAGCAGCGTAAAACGGCCACCCGACCACCCGTCTCCCACCGTGCGCCCCCTTTATCCCCCGCCTCCTTCGACTCCCTGCTGCTTTGTTGTCGTCGTGCCGCATCCAGCCGTCAAGTATCGCCAACGTCTCCACATCCGTGTCATATGATTGGCCAGGACAGCCCGAATCCCAAGGAACCCCCAAGCCAGACATTCTTCTCTGGCATCTGCGTGGTTGAGTTAAATTGGCCCTGCTGTGGTGGGTTTTCTTGACACCACCACGACAACCACCCAACGGGCATCACGAAACACCTCCAGCGCGACATCTTGTTGACCTCTTCCACCTCGTCCGCGTCTTCGTCTGCGACCTCGTCGCCTGCGGTCCCACATCGTGAGAGTGCCGCGACGTCTGCGCGCGAATCATCGCCCATCTCTCGAACTTGGCCGTTCGTCTCCAATCGTCAGCCGCCGGCCCTCAGCCGTCAATCGTCAGTCGTTCACCGTCGACCGGCCGTCAGTCCTGGTCCCCATTCACAGTCGCACTCACACTCGCACAGAATGAAGGTACGTCGCCGCCCAATGCGGTTTGCTGGCTTTGCGTGCCGGCAAACCTTTTACATTTCGCCCATTTGTGCGCCTTTGCACATGCCTTTATGTGCCTGATGCTGCCCCGTTTCCTGTCTCGTTCCGGTCGTCGTATCCTGTTGTCTTGTGCTTCCCTGTGCTCCGTGCTCTTGGGGGTGTACCGTGACGCTCTACACACGGCCAGCGATTCCTCAACTCTCTCGTTCGCTCCTTCCAGCTCCTCCCTCTTCAGACGAACTGAGACTTTCTCCCTCTGCTTTGACCTCTGGACACCGCACACCCCGCACCTACTCTCATCCCTTTCCGACTGTCCCTTCATGATGGCCAACGGTCAACACCAGCCCTAGCAATTAAACCACTTGTCCCAAGCATAATCAAGTCGCTTCCAGACGCATCAATCCGCTAATCCCAATGACCTTCATACAGGCTCTTCGCCGGTCCATCAAGGGCGACAAGGACAAGTCGCATCACACCTCGTTCGGGAGCAAGTCTGCTATTGCCATCATCCCCCCCAAGAAGGTCGGTACCTTGATAATACTCCTCACATGTCCTTGTACGCCCGTTCGTCCAGCAAGCGCTGTATTTGTCTTGTCCGAAGGTGCAGCGGAAAGGGCGAAATACAGACCAAGAAACGAAGAAATACATATGTGCTCACGTCATGAGCTTCTCTTGTTTCCTCTGTACTTTTGTCTTTGTTTCTGTGTCCTTTCTGCATATTTAGTTCTCTGCGTCTCCCCACCCTTTTGTGTCGTGGCCTCTTTGTTTGTCGTCTAAATCATCAATGCGGTAAAGGTCGCCAGAGGCAACGCTGTCCTATCTATTTCTATCTATTTATTGACACGGTGGGTTTAGGTCATCAGAGCACTCTACGACTATGAGGCTCAGTCATCACAAGAGCTGGGCTTCTCAAAGGGCGATTTCTTCCATGTCATCGGTCGCGAGGACGATGAGGACTGGTATGAGGCCTGCAATCCTGCTCTCCCCGATGCTCGAGGCTTGGTTCCCGTCTCCTTCTTTCAGGCCCTAGGCCGCACCGAACGCGACAGCGCACAGTCCGATGGCGGCAGATCACTTGTCAGCAAAACACCCGATCACGACTCTGGTTATAGTGAGCACTCGTCGCACAGCGTTCCCTCCGTCACGCCCATGGTCCACCACAGCAACAAGAAATCCGCCGACATTGATTGCAAAATATTTGCCATTGTCATGTACGACTTTGTAGCGCAGAGAGCAGACGAGTTGGGTGCTACCAAGGGGGAGCAAATCATTATTATCGCCCAGTCTACTGCAGAATGGTTTGTTGCCAAACCCATCGCAAGGCTGGGTGGTCCTGGACTGATACCCGTCTCATACGTTGAGATTCGCTATGTCAAGACCAGAGAAGTTGTACCTGATGCGTTGGAGGCTGTGCGAAATGCAGGAGTACCGAGCGTGGAAGAGTGGAAGAAGATGGCCGCCAGTTATAAAAACAGCAGCATAACCTTGGGCAAGTTTGAGGGAGGAGCTGGTCCGGGTGGTCCACAAGGTATTGAGCAGGGCATGGATCGATTAAGCCTCCAAGCAGGACACCAAAGCGCCCACAATGGATCACAGGTATGGATATCAAAACGTTTGTACCCGCGCGTCATGCCATGAATACGCAGGAAAGGCAAACTCTCGACTGCGTTTGTCACCATTCTCTAACAAGCTGCACAATCATTATAGTCACACTCGGCACATGAGGATCTCCATTCCCATGAGTTCGCCCCAAATCAAATCAGTCCCCAGCTGTATGCTCCGGTCAGATCATGGGTACCCCAATACCGCTTTTCTGATGAAAAGTTCTGGTTCGTTGTCATCACTGTGCTCGAAGACGGGCGGCATTGGCAATTGTTGCGATACTACGAAGACTTTTACGATTTTCAGATTGCTCTTCTTACTGAATTCCCCTCCGAAGCCGGAAACGCCGGCAACCAAAAGCGAACTCTACCGTACATGCCGGGGCCCGTCAGTTACGTTACGCGCGACATCACAGAGGGTCGACTTCACAATCTGGACGCCTACGTCAAGAACCTGCTCGGCCAACCAGAGTACATCTCAAGATGCAACTTGGTCAAACAGTTCTTTGCTCCACGTGAGGGAGATTGTGAGGTGGACCCTAAGGCGATTGTGGACGAGAACGAGGAGGAGTACCGACTGTCGGACGGGTCATTACAGTCTGCTGACTCTCCCATTGACTCGACACATGATGGCTATAGTGGTGTGCCCGTAGAGCCTCCACAGACGAGCAGTTCACAGCAGGGTCGAGGTGGTCAGGCTTTGCCGATGAAGGTCAAGATGTACTTCAATGGCGACTTGATAGCTATTCGAGTGCCGTCGGATGTGAACTATCCGCAACTCTGTGACAAGGTTCGAGAGCGACTCAAGATTCCGCAAGCCGAGCAGCTGGAGATCTACTACAAGGATGAGCCAACTGGAAACAAGCTCAACTTGATGAGTGATGACGACCTCGATTTTGCTCTGCAGCGCAACGACAAACTTGTGCTGTATGTCGAAAACACGTGAGAGATGACTCTTGTCTCGCCGCTCGACAGATGAAAATCAGATCATGATGATATGAGATACTTGTGCTGCTTTATTCCCCTTTTCCTTTTTCGTCCTTTTTTTCTTTCTTCTCCTTCTTCCTTCTTGGGTACATGATTAGTGGTCCGAAAGACGTACATACAATTGGACGCTAGACGGCCTGAATGCTCCATCGCTCAGGGAAGGCTTCTGCCTACGTCTGAGCCCATTGCCATTTTCCACTGTGGTTCGAAGAGACCACGACTTCTTCACATTTTCTAGTCTTTCGCTGACGATGACGCCATGACAATGATTTTCATGAGAATGACGTTCACACCAGTGACTTCATGGTCTGTCGTTGCACAACGCGGGCTGGCATCACGGCTTCTTTGGTCGACGGGGTTTCTCATGACGGGGTCGACGGGCGGACTGGCATTTATATTTCCATTTAAACACGGCGGCTGTAGCCGGGAAAGGCGTTCTGGAAGTTAGATTATGTGATGTCTTTTTTTTACTTTTTTTTTGCTTTTCGTCCTTTGCTCTTGAGCTGGAATGGAACGCGGCTGCCTTCATAATGTTGCGATTGATATCTTGTTTGGAATGCAATGTCGCTGAGAAGTTGTGCGTTACGAGGGTAGGGTTGTTGAGGAACCTTGCGATAGAAAGGACGATTGACTCTTTTGTCTTTACTTGTTTGAGGCCCGGCTGTGTGGGGTGAAGGAAGCGATGCTTGTATTTCCGTCCTACTTATGCTTCATTTCCCTCTTGTGTTATGTGGAAGGCTGAAAGAGTTTGTGTTCTGAACACAACAAGCTGTAAGAAAGATGAGAATGCGAATCAAGTCGTCCTTTGAATGTGGATTCTGGTGAGGTGTTGCCGTATCTAAGTGATGAGGGGACGTTGTAGTCTGATGACGTCTATCGCGGCGCCATGCCTAACAATGCAGCGCCCCATCTATAATCTATTCAGGAAGGAACATGGAAAGGGAAAAGACTCCTGATACCCTTGTCTACAGCTATTCGTGATCGTGGTCGTGCACGTAGTGACGAGTGGAACAAGCCAGTACGTCTTTTGGGGGAGGAGGGTGGTTTGGTGGTTGTCCTCAGGACAAGTACGCCCAAGAAAGGCGTCAAGGCACAGCACAAGGACGCCTTGGAACAAGTAACAGTAAGATCATGTCTAAAACAAGTGTGTATGAACAAGTGCGTCTGAGAAAATGCGTCTAGACGTACTACTGTCACGTACGTCTCTGTAGTATGTGCCATATCTATAGGAAGGCCATGCCCCATGCACCAAACAGAAAAGAAACTGAGAAGAAGCATAACAGAACAGAACCAGAACCCCGATGAAAAGAAGTCGACAGAATGCGAACCCCCCAAACAACAAGGGGGCAAAAAAACAAGACCTCAACCATGCTATAATCATATCAGACATGTCCCAAACAAGAACATGAAAAAAGAAGAACCCCCAGATATCTGTCTCCCGAGGGAGAATGGCACAAGTGCAGCACTACTCCAACCTCGCCATTAGACCCTGCCGCACCTTCAAGTTCACCACACCCCCGACCCCAAACGCCGGCACAATACGCCCAATCCTCGCCAGCGAACTGACCAGCCAATTCTCTCTCACCAGCCGTAAACGATCCCCCCACGACAAACCCACGGAGCCCCCTGTAGCAGCAGCAGGCCGATTATACATATCCAGCCCAAGCAAATGCAACGGCGTCGAGAAGAACTGCACCGCGGCCGGAGCGAGGAACTGCGCGGTCGTCTGCCCCGAGATATACTTCCCCAGCTCCTCCGACAGTCTAGCATCCAGGCGAGGGCCCAACAGCGGCGGGATATTAAAGGACGCAAAGATGGTGAGACAGTCCCTCAGCGTGAAGAGCGCGTATGAAGGCAGGGGAATAGGGCGGGGGACTGCGCCGACGGGACCAAACATGCGTACGTAGGAACGGTCTTTGATCATACAGAGGCCGACGTTTGCGGCGGAGGAGGCGGCGAATTTGGTGGCGCCGGAGGAGATGCTCGCGGGGGATTGGTTGGAGAGCGTAGAGGAGGCGGTGTCGACCATATTGGCGGTGAGGTAGGTGCCGCCGTAGAGCATGAGGATGAGGGCGCAGGGCCGGGAGAAGAGGGCGGTGCGGGGATTGAGGGCGAGGGTGCGGAGGGAGGATTGGATGGACTGGAGGAGTGTGTTGCGGCCGGACGCGTTTTCCATGATGGATCTGTTGGTGTTTTGTGTTAGTGGGATGGATGTCTTGAGAGTTGTTGTAGTGGTGTTACAACAGGTCTCGGCTGTGCGATGCGCGGGTGTAACCCCCCCCATGATTCATCCCATCACGAAGCTATCGCGAACGAAACCCATGGGGTACCTAGGTACCTACGTTCCGACGCGGCGCATACAACCACAACCGGGGCATCACGAAGGATGATAACGCGTCACAATGTGTACTTCGGGGAAGGTATACCACGTACCGATCAATAATCGAAATCACCGGCGCAACAATCGCGCCAGCGCATGCCGCCCCCGTCGCATCTACCAGGAGTCGCCATCCCAGATTCTTAGTATTCCATTTTCGTTCTTGTGATGTCGTCGCCGAGGCCTGGCGCGCGTGTGTCTCGGCGAGGGGAGTCGGCGCGTCGGCCGCGCAGTTGCTGCTGCTGCTGGCCGTTGTCTTCATGGCGGCGAGGACGCGCGAGGCTGTTGCTGTAGCTGGTGGTAGCTCGGTTTTGTCGGACTTTGCGGGAGAGGAGCACCGGGGTGCGGATACATTGCTTCGCGTTTCTCTTCTCTCGGGTTAAGCTGCCGATGGAGACGTTTTCTTGAGCCTTTTCTCTATCGGGACGGAGGGAGTGACGGGGTGAATGAAAAGTCGTGGAAGAAGTTCAAAAAATCAAAAATCCACGATAAGAAGCGCCTAAAGAGAGAAAATGGAAAACGATGAAGATGAAGATGGAAAGTAAGTAAGAATAAAGACCAGCAAAGTACTCTATCTTGGGTACAGCAATGTATGTTGTAGGTACACGATCGTCGAACCCGAGAAAAGAAAAAAAATACTCCGAGGTTTACGTTGGAGAAATGGGCGCCGTTGTCAGATAGGAAAATTGCTTTGCCTGGGCCAACCGGGCCAACCCGGTCTCTGGGCCGGAGCCTCAAGGACGTCCCTTAGATAAAAGCTAAATTCGTCAGTACGGAGTACAAACAGTGTACATCCAAACTGAACACAGAATTTTATGGTCCTTGTGCCGATACTGGCCAGGGCCGGGTGGATGGTTCAGAACTTCAGATCTTGTGGCTGGCATTCTTCGGCAACGTCAAACGTTTTAGCTGCTGAAGGAGCCCGAGATCGGAGGGAAAAAACCTGTCTGCAGACTGCAGGTCTTCGATCATCGATGGGCTGATGTGTGGGGGGGCGGGGCAATGCCGCGAAGTACCTAGGTACCTAGGTACCTCATACGGAGTGGAGCTTTGGTACTACGTACAGGTACCTTAGGAAGTTAGGAACTTAGGATACCATGTAAGCGCATCGGGGAGATGCTGATTGGGCAACTGTCAAAAGGTGTACCTATCATCGTGTATACTCCATATTCCCGTACATTGATGCTGATTTTCAATATATATATAGAAGGAATCCCTGTATCTCAGGAACAATTTTTGCTGGAGGATTGGAGTCCACCAAGACCAACAGTTCTCCCAAGGGTTTATCACTATCGGTTGTTTGTTCTTCCATCTCCGATGGCTTCGTGTATATAAACTCTTCACCTTTCCCCTCTTCTTAGCTTAGAACCCCACTGCGTTTTTATCTGAATTCAGTCATGTTTACTTCGCCTTTTGTCTGAGTCTTTTGGAGTCCGGTTTGGACTGCCACTGGCTCTCTCTTTTGTTGGTGTCGAGTAGTACCGTATCGCTCTTGATACTCCGTACTATGTGATCCACTATTTCCCTTCTCTTTTCTTATATATATATACGGGATATGTAGGTACCCCGTAGGTACAGTTCCGGTCTGATACATAGGTAAATACCCGTGCTGCAGCTTTCAAAGGCCATAGGCTGTGGGACAGTGGGCTGGAAATAACATCTCCGTATGCCATCATCGTGCAAGTACATAAATCGACCGATATACCAACTACATACAACAATAAACATACAGAGTAGATACAAAAATATCTCACGCCGTTCGCAATGACTTCTTCCACCGTCAAACGCCTAGGGCGGTGTCGGCGGGGGTGCTGTTATCTTTCCCATCATCACGTGAACCATGAACCACTGGGTGCTTCCATGCATGCCATGCAATAAAAATAGAAACCATACTGTTGCTCTTTTCTCCGTAGTGACGCGTGGAGCGCGTTGCACCGTCGTGAGACATGTGAGAAACTCCAATACTGCCAGCTCAATCCCCCGCTGGCGACGCCACGCGCTCAGGCCCGGCCTGCATCGCCATCACCAACGCGGTCAGCTGGTCCATCTTCAGATGCAGCTCTGCAAGCTGACACTCTACGGCCGCCGCCGCTGCAGCCTCCTCCGACTTGTCGCCGTTTTGCCGCCTCTTTCCATCCGCCTTGGGCTGCAGCGTAGACTCTTGCGAGAGCGATGGCGGCAGCGGCAACGCCGGTCGGTTGCGACCCGGGGAGGGGCTAGGCCTATACACACCCGCCGAAGGGTACCTGCTCTTCCCTTTACTCTCCCGCGGGCCCAGAAAGCCCGCATACTCATCATGGTCTACGTGCTCCTTGTTGCGCCGGATCAACATCTCGTACAGCTGGATGACGCCCACGATGGGCAAGTGGGTAGCGCGCAGCAGGACAATACGTCCCGCCCGGACCTTACCTCGGCTGGGCCACATGTAGCGCATGGGTCGAAAGATGACGAGCGCGAGGAGGTTAAAGGGCGGGTAGAAATGCGTCAGCCGGTTACTGGTGGACGCTTCCAGGACGTAGACGCTGTACACATAGAGGTACTCCTCCCGGGCCTGCGTGATGACGCGCGAGAAGCTATTGGAGAGCATACCCGTCAGCGAACCCTGCAACAGGATCGACGTGAGCGTAATGAAGATGATCATGAGCGGGGGCCCAAAGAACGGATCAATCTGGTCCATGATGTCGAATCCGACGAAGCTGGCTCCGAAGAAAATCCTGGTCAACACGACTGTCATGCGGCCAATGGTGAAGACGTCGCGGCCGATGAGCGAGAATGTCGTCAGGAAGCCAAAGTAGATAATGACGACGAGCACCATGAACTTGACGAAATCTTTGCCCATTTCTTTGAGGCACGGGACCAGGGTGCCCCAGTAGGGGCTCATGCTCAGAATGGAGCAGATTCTCGGCATCATGAACAGCGCCTCGAGGGATAGGACATTGAAGGCAGTCTCGTTCAAGGTGTTGTCGTGTCGAACGAGCCCGATGATTCCTACACCAAATGTCAGTGTGGGAAAACCAAAGGGGGGAAACGGAACATGGAGGGCAAAAGGATCAAAAAGGAAAGAGTATGGCTCCGGATTGCCATGACACTTACTCAACGCTGCAAACACAAATCCAATCAAAATCATAATCATGTCAAAAACATTCCATATATCCGTCGCATAAAACACAGACCCCGCATCAAACCACTCGCTCAGCTCGTCGTAGAAAAACGCCGCAATCCACACAAAGAGACACACCTCTGTCATAGTGAGGCGCGTATCATCTCGCGTGACCAGCACAGAATAATACAGCACCAGAAAGACGACAAAGAAGAGCACCTCCCACGCCTTGACATACTTCGGGACGCGCAGCCGCGAGAACGGATCCGACGTCCGGGGGTTATAGTAGCGCGGCTTCTTGACCGCGTTGACCGACAGCGTGTTCCAGAAGACAATCTCGCCGTTCCAGATACCTGTTATGATCTTCTGGACGACATGCTGGCTGAGGAAGCGCTTTGCATTGGCGACGGCGGCAATCTCGAGCGCATTCAGGCTCTTGAATGCCAGGGTCGGGTCGGTGACGCCGCTGGCTTCGCTCTTGGAATGCACGGCGCGGGAGAGGGAGCTTAGGAGCTTGGATTTCCGGCCTGCACTTCTGGCGGCCATGCATCGCAAGGGGTCTTCGCAGGAGTCACTTCGGGGGAGGAGTGGTGACTGTTCTCCTCCTCCTGCTGCTGCTTCTTGATCATGCCATGTCGAGGCGGTGGGAGCTGATTCGCCGGTGTGGTCCGCGTCTCCGGCTGGGATTTCGTACAGACAAAACTCGACGGCCTGTCTCTCCGAGAGGCGGGTCAGGAAACGCCATGCGGTGATCTCGCACGCATGGGAGCGCGTTTCGCCAATACTCAGGTGCTCGTTGTGGGCAGCATAATGCCATTTGAGGGCTCTATTTGGCAGATGCATCAGCGGGTGCCATCAGTAGCCATGGTCACACACGATAAAACCTCCTCAAGACATGAAGGGTCGGCAGTCCAGACGCTGGAACTCGTGAGCACATACAGCAAGGCATTCACAATGGCTGGATGCGTGCAATTTTGGCTCAAGTGGTCCACGAGAACCCGGATACAATTGCCCGCCTCCGTGGTTCTCAGCTGCTCAAACGTACTCGGTAGCTCAATAACATCCGAAAAGTAGCTTGCAGTCTCTTTTGTCAGTATTTCTGTCTGTTCTACCCCCCCGGAATCATTCACAAAATACGTGCTGTTCGCGAGTTTGAGATATACACGGGGCAAACACCAACAGAGAAAGCTTCTCGACAACGACGCGAAACGAATCCGAGTCCTCAATATCGGGCATATCAAACTCATATCGTGCGGAAATGGGACTCATGTCCCGCGGCCCAGGCGGCGGGCGCATTCGCAGACGGAGCGGCATCGTTGCTTCAGCCTCGGGTCGGCGTCGGGACCCGATGATACGGCGGCGGCGATCCGAGACAGTAGATGCGACCTACTGGGTATAGATGGAAGGGCGACGTTGAAGGTCAGCGTGTGTGTGACGTGATTGTGGACGAGTGTGGACAAGTAGGATCAAATCGATCAAAACGGTCGCCATTTGACTCGCCACATGACAAGGTTAGCGGCTCAGGAAGCGGCACGGCGGCAACGGCGCTTACTTTTCCAAAAACAGAAACGGCCACAAGTGGCATCGAGCCAATCAACGTCCTCAACGTCCCACGCCCCCACAGTAAGCTAAGACAAGGCTTCGGCAGAGTGCTAAGAAAAGAAACCCGAACACCCGCACGCATGCAGCATCATGCAATGCAATGCAATGCGGACATCTACGTAGGGCGCATGTGCATATGCAGCGCGCCTCACGGGAAAACTAGACCGTATGGGAAAAGATGCACATTTATACCAAAAAAAGGCCATACTAACGTCGGTTGCGGCTGTTATTATGGAGTGATGGCTCTCTCTGCTGGCTCTGCCGTCAGACGAGGCGAGAAGCCGAGCATGGCCTACCTAGTTGGTAGTCTTGTGCGTATGTATGTGTCGGTGAGTCGTGACAGGTATGTTATGTATACTGCGCACCGCACGGCATAGACTGATGCCTAACGTATCGCAGCTTAAAATCTAGAAGCAACCTCATGAAGTTTCCTAGGTGTTTATCCCGCCCTCTACCAACGTGTTTTCTTGTGGCACATCATCGCGCGTTGTTCTTGCCTCGTGTTTCCAATTCCTCCTTCCCCTGTTGCCGCCCTCAGTTGTTGGCTGGTTGGCTTCTTGGCTTGTTGGCTCGTTGCTCATTGCCCGTTGGCTAGTCTGAGTAGTAGCCCTCGCATTCTATCGTCATTCCGCCGGATTGCCTGTTTATCTCGTCTGGCACTTCTAGTTCTGTCATCTGGTCTTGGCCCGTGTTGATATCCCGTGCTCGCTCAAACAACATCCATGCCCACGGTCCATGTCCATGTTTCACGTCCGTACATCGTCAGCAATGAGACAATCGATTCGTCGCATCTACTTTCTTTTCGGATAAGCAGACCAGGGCTGTATTCAATAGAGTTGACAGGTCCGCTGCAGTACACATCATACACATACAACACTGTTACCTCTTCTTCTCTTCTTCAATCCTTCTTCTTCGGACCATTTTGTTCAGGTCTGGGGAAAGCATCGACATCGACGAAATGATATCGAATCACTTGATTACACAGAGGCCGCCTCCCAAGGCGGCTCTGCTAGCATTGCATATGCTCATCCTATCCACCATGGTCGCCTCGCACGTGCTACCGCGCCAGACAGACTCTCCCGAGCCGCAGGGTCTGTCTAACACCGCCTCGCCGCCAATATCACTTGCCCTTGCAATCGCTACGCCAACTGCCGTCTCGACACCCCGACCTTTGCGCCAAGAGTCTGGCAGAGTGTGTGGTTACATAGGAGGTGATCCCCATCTTCAAGCCACCTGTCTTGCTGGCTCACACTGTGCCGTTGACGTCGTGCTTGGAGCGGTTGGCTGCTGTCCGGATCAAGGTTCCTGTAAGTGGGGGATCTTCACCGGCTGCGTCGATGACAACAGTGGTCCCCAGACCGTAGCCAACCCTTACATATTCACCTGTCGCGGTCGCAATGTGTGCTACAAGAATATGTTTGCCGGAGGCTACTTCCAATATGGCTGCGGCACCGCTTCAGGCTTGGCCACCACTGTCCTTCCAAGTGCCCCTGGCCAGCCTGTCTTGAAGCTTGCATCCGTTACCGTCCAGCTGACCGCCACACCCACGCCTCTATCTAAGCCTATAGCTCTGGAATCCGACACGGCGAATATCTGGACTACTAGCAGTATCCCTAACGTGGGCAATCCGGACTTGGATTACCCAGCAGTAAATCATGACCCCCAACCGTCGACTGGTGCTACTACTCCGAGCAGCCAAGGTAGCAGTTCCCGCACTACAGCCGTTATCATAGGGGGGACCGTCGGCGGCATAGTGTTCATTTGCATAATGGCTGTCTTGGGCGTTTTGCTCTGGGTTCGGAAATCGAAGCCTCGTGGCTCAAGCTTACCCGAACCAGACCAGAGGTGCGTTGTGATGTTGGATCCTTGGCCAGATAAAATAGGACAAAAAACTGAACCCATGTGTAGATCAATGACGCCTGGCGAGTTCCGTTTCGAGCCATATACGTCGCGGCAAGAAGTCACCGAAATAAGGGCCCTGGCTGATGCGCCTCCGATGAATCGTAGCTCGGAAGGCCCCAGCACAGAAACCGTTGTGCGGGAAAATGACCTACAGCAGCCTCGCCGTCTCGATACAGTGGAAGAAGCTGGTTCGAGACGAAATACAGACCACAAGCGTTCTAGTTCCGATCATATTCCACTGACGAGGGACTCGGACGAATCCACGCACGAATTCAATTCAGCACTGGAAGGAGTAGATCTCGACAGCGATGCGGACACTCAAAACTCGGAGACGTACCCCGGGCCACGCAGAGGTAACGATGGCGGCATACTATGGCAACAGAACCGGAGGAGGAGTCGCAATTTGGTCTGGATGTGACGAGTATACTGTCTTAAACGAGGGTACCAAAAATGATCCACCGTTGCTGATACCCCCAGTCACCAGCGTCTTGCTCGCTCTTCTATCTTTGTGTGTTTTGGAAAGCGAAACTCATCGTTGACTGAGGTGTAGGCGTTAGCGGGTGAAATTGGGTGATATACCCTGAATCGAAGCTTTAGTTGTCTTTTTTGTTTGATTCTATACTTTCTTTTCTTTTGTCCCCCTTATTTTTGCATCAACGACTTGAAAAATGTATTCTTGTCTTGTCTGTCTTTTTCTCATCAATAACTGGAACTCTATACTTGCTTCCTTTCTCTTCCTTTATTTCCAATTCTCATCAATGGCTGGGGCTGTATATCTTTTCGTTTCTTTTCCCTTCAACAATTGGGACTGTATTATTCTTTCTTTCTTCCCTCTTCTCCCCCCTTTTTTTATCAACAACTGGGACTGCATGGTGAGGGCATAGCTTTGGTTCTTGTAAGTACATTTGGGAGGGAAATGACGAGCCTTATGTAGCGGTATGAACCGGGTATGACAAGTCGCAAGTGTACTGGAATCAATAAAGCAGCGCTCATCAGGAGCCGTCATCGAGAGAAGCGTCTTGGTCGTTCGTGGATCTCTTGGCCGATATGTTGGTCATATAGGCTCGTCAGAATCAGCATTCGTATTATGCAAAGACCACAGCTTCAAGCTCGACTCCTCCATGACCTTGTACGTCTGCGCCAGGTGCAAGCCTCTGAGCCCAGCCCCAGACTGTTCTTCGTCCTTGAGATGCTCCCAACCCCCCGAGCAGGTTGCTGCAACCGATCCGCTGGGGTGCAGGATCGTGGAACAAACCGGGGAGCTGTGAGCGTTCCAGGCCCACGAAGGGTCATGTTCAGCAGCCTTGAAGCCTACGTCCTCCCACACCATGACGGAGCCGTCTTGTGCACCGGACCAGACCTCAAAGCCCCCCGCGCGATACGGATCCTGGCTCTGAAACACATCGCAGGTGAGTTTCTGTTGCGTATTCGCTAATCGGCCGGTGAGAACGGCCAGTAGCTTTCCAGAACCTCGAATATCGTACACTAGGAGGCCACTGGCGCGACGCTCGTTAATAACGAGATATCGACCGCAGGGACTCCAAACAACTTGCACGATTCCTTGCCCAGAGGCTGTCCCAGCTGGTCCGGGAAGATCAGGCTGCGAGATTTGCCAGTTTGCGACCGCGCCGTCTGCACGGTGCAGATCGTATAATCCCATCCAGCGGGTTCGGGTTCCTGCAGCGACGAGACTACCCCCCTGGGAGTCCGTTGGGGATACAGCCAGGGCGGACACAGTGCCCTTGATGCCAACGCCATGGCCCTTGGTGATGTGTCGCTTGGAAGGGATAGTAGGCACCGTCAGGACAGGCCCGTCGGAGCCATGTCGCGATACGTCAAAGTAGTCGAGGCGGTTTTCGGAGCCGCAGATGAAGTGCGTGCCAGGGGAGGGCCATACCAGAGACGCGGGCGTGATGTACTGCTCCGTCTCGTGCCGGATGAGCTTGTACTGCGCAAGGGGCGCGCTGGAGTTGAGATCGGGGGGAAAGGCATGGTATAGATGCAGAGGGTGGTCTCGGGAGCCGACGAGGAAGGTTTGCGAGGTGGACTCGCCGAGCGAGAAGAACGGTGCAGGGACTAATGTCTGTGATGGCTCGGGGAGCTTCGTGGTGGCTTGAGGGTGGAGAGTCCGGCCGGCGGGGCTGGGATGTAGGAGATCGGCTGGGAGGACGAAGGATGAGATGGTATGGTCTGAGGAGCTTGTCAGAATGGTGGTGCCATCGGCGGTCCACTGTGCTGAGGAGTAGAAGATGGGGGAGGTTGTGGTATTTGCTGGATGGGCTGGATGTTTGATGGCGTGATGGGCGAGGAGGTTCATCTCGGGGCGGGCCTCATCCTGCTTAACATGTTTGTCCTGATCGTCCTGTGTGCCCTCTATGTCCTCTCGTTCTTCTTGGTCCTCTTGGTCTCCCAGGTCTTCCAGGTCTTCATCCCAATTGGAGATGCAGGTTCCATCTAAGCTGTCTGGTAGACGAGCTGTCTGTCCAGAATTTGGCGTGAACATCGCCGCACTCGTCGTTGGCGCGTTGGCCATCGCCTCTCAGACTGTTGAAACTTCAGCCTCGGCCCTGGACATAGGTACATACCTATTCCGCCCGCTTCCTGCCTCAGGTACATACCTATGTTAGGATTTCATCTAGGTTTGTCTAAATTTGGCCTTGGCGTCGTCAGCCAAGGGGAACGTGGGGCCATGGCCCATGCCTCGCTCCTTCCGTCACAGCTGCCGGGGGTGGAGATGGAGGATTGCGACTTGACCTCCCTCCTCGAGCTCAATCACCGACTTCATCCCCCTCTTCGCCGTCCCGCCTTCGCGTAACGCGCTTCAACCATCACTCTTCGCCATCGCTGTGAACCTCCTTCCAACACGCGAATTCCTGGACCTTATCTTTGAAGCAGAATATTCTGCTACCGATTGCGCTGGACGACTATGCTCTCGCGCCTCGCCTAGCTCCATCACGGCCTGTCCCTTCCGCCCAACTCGGTGCTGGGATCGACGCTCTCACTCTCTTGTATTCTGTGCGCCCAAGTACTCGTTCCTGCAGCCCCGACGATAGCCGGCGCGGCCCGTTCTGCGTCTCGAGGACTCTATAACGAATTCTCTCCATTGCCACATATCGTCGTGTCGCGATCAATTTAGACACCATAGACTACGCTGCTCGCCATATCCCCAATCATAGTACCCCTCGTGACGACTATTCGGATATACTTCACAAAATGGAAATCTCTTCGGCCCTTCACCATGCTGAATGCGACTCGCTCAGGACCCCTCGCTACTTAGAATTGGTCATCTCAATGTACGCAATTTATCAGCCCTCTGCTCGTAGCCATTCCTTCGCCTTCAACGCAACTTTGCTGACATGGAATTGCGCGTAGCCTGATCTTGGTCGGAATGTTGATCTCGTATCTTCCACAACATTATCGCATTATCTCGCGGGGTACAGCACAGGGTATCTCGCCCTATTTCGTGCTTCTGGGCACGACATCTGCTACTTCTGGGTTCGCCAATATCTTGACAGTAGCGCAATCGCGGGAGGCGATGCAATGTTGTCAAGAGCTGGACCATTTTCAGTGCGCTGCAGGATTGCTGGGTGTCGCACAGCTTGGCATGCAATGGGCTTGCTTTGCCTTGATGTAAGTATTCCATGGAATTCTGCCCCGTTGTCGTATTATTGGCTTTTTGTTGTCAGCTTGTGTTTTTGCTCTTTGTATCCCTTTACGAAAAAAGGCTGTACTCAATGTTGTAGCTTGCTAACACCACAAACAGACTCGTGCTCTTTCTCATCTTCTTCAGGTATAGAGACGCCAATGTTCCTTTTGACGAATTGGACGGAGAATCGCCAAAATGGCAAACAGCTGTTGGCGTAGGGCTTGTGTGCGTTATCCATGGACTGGTCGTGGTCATCCTCACGGGCGTCTTCACCATTGCTCTACCAGATCATCTCACCGCATGGGCCAACTTCCTAGGCATCATGGCGGCGGCGCTGGCCGCTGTGCAGTATTTCCCACAAATATGGACGACGTATCGCTTAAAGCATGTTGGAAGCCTCAGCATTCCCATGATGTGTATGCAGACCCCTGGCGGGTTTCTGATCGCTGCCAGCCTCTACGCCAGGCTCGGTCCCGAAGGATGGAGCACGTGGGCCATATACCTCCTGACAGCCCTGATGCAGGGCTGTGTGCTTTTCTTGGGTGTCTACTACGAGGTCCAAGCGAGGCGAGAAGAAGGAAGCTTCTCAAGTCGAGGCATCAGTGGGTTTCACGGCTCGTCGCACGACGCCGCTACGCCACAACGCCCGTCAGCCCCAAGGACTTACTCGGAGGGCTGGGAACGCGGACTGCCAGGTCCCTTCACCGGCCACCCGGAACGATATGCTGAGACAGAGGAGGATTTGGAGGATATTCGAGAGCGAGAGGAGAGGGCGATTGCGCGGGAAAACCAACCATTGCTGCGCCCGGGAGGTATTGGCAATCCGAGAAAGACTTATCAATCTACTGAAAGTGGATGATGTGAATACATGCAAAAACAATTGTCAAGGCGTTTCAATGGAAATCTACTTTTGCACAAGCAACGTTTTCCTATCAAGGTGTTGTGAAACGTGCTCTCTCGGCTCGTCGTTTTGAGGTATCACCTTCGCCTACCTCCGTCTACCTGCCCGCTTTCTACTACTCCTCCCTCTTTCTCTTTCTGTCTGTCTTTGCCTCTCTCTCTCGCCCCCCCTTCCTTCTCTCTGTTCTAACTTCTCCCTTCGTTTGCACGCCGTCGTGCTACCTCCCTCAAGTCTGGATCTGCATGTTACGGCGGCAGAAGCGGCACGGTGTACTCTTGGCTACAACGAGAAGGAAAGCCCGCAGAGTCAGCTGAATAGATTCACAGGCTAAAAAGGAACGAAGAACCAATTACATGATGAAGTAGCTCCACTTACTCCGTGTCCCCAGCGTCTTCGCACGAAAACGGTGGCGTGGGCGGCAAAAACGAAATCACTCCGTCTCGTCGGCAGTGGAGCCTGGTTGGGGACGTTGAGGGTTGCTCTACAAAGCTGCCAAGTTTTTGGATGCCATCGAGGCGAAACAGCTTGGAAAGGCGGGCGCAGAGAAGCAAGACAGAGAGAAAGCCCCCGCCTCGAGTCGCCCAATGGCACATCTGTGACACCCATCCACGGCACACGATGTCATCCACACCAACGATGAAAGCACCTGTTTGTGGAAGGAGGACGGGTTTCCGGGCAGGCGAGTTACACGGCGGTGCCAAGTCTGGACCTATGAAGCGTGCATTCATCAAGTTGTGCAGTAGTGCCTTATTCGAGCCGTAAAGTCGAAAAGTCACTGGGCAAGTCGTGGAGAGAAATCGTGGGCCGTCGGTGACACTCAGACTACGGCATTTTCGCGTTTCACACGCCTCGATAAGGACTCAACGGTCTTCCCGTTCTGTTGAAGCGCTGAAAGATTCAAGTATATAAACGCCCCTTCCTCCCCCCTCAGCTTTCAAGAATTCCAGAAGAGACACACACCGAGTAGCACATCCAAAAAGTACAGTTCCGATAGCACCCACCTAGGTTGTTGAGTGTATCCCAAGCACCCATCATCCCAATCGCTATCACTGTATCCCCAGCCTCCCTTCTTTATCACGCTACTACGCGTTCTTCCCGCTCCGTACATCGCCCTGATTTGCCCTCATCACGATGTACAGCGCGTTTCTTCTCTCTGAGGGGCAGTGGAATGCCCCTCAGTTTACCCATGCACAAAAAATCACCCAAAACTCCCAGCACTCCCAGCAGTGGGCTTCGCCGTCAAGGCGGGAGCCCCACGACGCCATGGACATCGATTCCTGGACCGTTGAAGCGCTCCAGAGACTCAGAATATCGCCGCTTGCGTGCGGCTCAAGCACACAATCGGCGATTCCCATGGACGTCGATACGCCATGCCAGAACCATGCTGGCAAAGAGCGGGAGCAAAATGGTGTTGGCGTTGCCACGTCCAGTCATTTGATCTGGCGCGAGGCACCGCTGCGAAGTGCTCAGGACAGTCAGTATCAAAGACTTGAGAATGGTATGATGCCTCTCCGCAGTTTCTCATAGTTTCATCGCCTACTTTGAGTGTAAAAAGACAAAGACATCACTGACCTTTTTACTCTAGTTGCTTCCTCTGCCTCAGACACCCAACCGGCCCTGGTAGGCAGGCCTGCAGGCGCTCTCGTAGCTCAGCAGCAGGGCCCAGACGTCTTGGACTGGAGATCTTGTCCCACGCACCAGTTCCGATCCGTGCCAGACTCGCTTGATCCCTTTTGGAATCACGGTCACAGCCAAGACGTCTCAGAAAGGGCGTCGACGCTGAAGCGCAAGGGTCGGCGTGCGGGCGAAATTCCGCGCCATCTAAAAGAGATGGTGAAGCACGAACCTTACGTGCTAGTCTGGGTGCGCGGCCTTGAGGTTCGTATCCGTCAGTACCTGTGGCGGTTACAGTCCAAGTACCAGCAACGACGGCACCCGCAGCGCACGCCGGTGTCTGACATGGATTCAGATGACGAATCTCTCGCATTTGCCGGCAGAAACGGACCCCGACGGGTCCTGCACCAGCGGATAGCTGCGCAGGACCGGGTACGGGGTTCCCGTGTCGCCCGGAGGCAAATGCGGCGGCAAGTAGTGCGGCAGGCGCCGCGCGAGCGGACGCAACCGGGACTAGTTTTCGAGTCCTATGGCGAGGCGAGCGCTGCGATCAAGTATGTTCTCCTCTCCCCCTTATCTTTGATCCCCTTGAATAGATGTGGATGGAAACCCTGACTGTAAATTTAGACGTTGGCTCACTCTGGCCATTTGTGACTATTACGGGCTCGCGTCCCGTGCAGTCACGCTGACCTCGACCACCATATGCGTCTACGTGGGTCTCAGGCACCAGGAGATCACCACTGGGTGCAGCCTGCTGTCTGAAGTCCCGCGACCGCTGTGGGATTTGTGCTAGAGGTTAGCTAGCTAATGGTGTTAGAAGACGAGATTGACGTAGAAGACGAGATTGACGCCTTATCACTGGCAATGGCGTAAGATGTCGGATGGGCGCTATTTTCCTCGATCCGTCCTTTCCTCCTCCCCGATCACGGAACCGGATTCAAATTGTTCAGTCTGCACCTGCTCACTCTGAATCCATAACCGTGAAGGGGGGGGAGAGGGATTCTAGTTTGGCGTGCTGCCTCGGTCCGCGTTACATTTTACTAACAATTAGGTCCTCCGGTATGACATGCGAAAAAAGTTGCTCGGGGAAGGGAGGAAGGGAGGCATAGGAGGAAGGGGGATGCTTCATGTGCCAAACCGTGTCAATTCTTTTTTTTTCCATTTTCTGGATCTCTTGTTGTCGTGTGCGTAACTACCTACTTCGTGTAGGTAGCGAGCAAGCCCGCGGGTTGTACTGCTCGATTCATAACCAGAATAGAAAAGAAACCAACGAGACTACCTACTGTTCGTGCTTTTTATACCCATTTTCATGTACTTCCTGTACCAATGATGTACGAGCTTGATGGTCGTCCAATTTTCTGCACTCAGAGAATAGGGGGCGGCGGAATATTGGTATTCGTGTGTCACGAATGTGATGCTGCGGAGCGCCGCAGATGCATGAGACGGATGAAACGGAAGATACCGCATCACGACAACGTAATCTGACACGAGAAAATGCTACGCCACTCATCAGACTGCTTTCCCACGGTCTCATAGGTTCTCGAGGATCACAAGCGCCTGTCATCCTGACCAGTCATATTCGGGGCGTTTTACACCGTACAATTTTCCATTCTAACAAGTTACACCGTGCTCAAATACCGTCCACCTTCCTTTTCCGTGCGCCAAATTTCACACTGTCTGATGCCATGGTATTCTGTTTCGTCTTGTAATATATGTGCGGCCATACCATGGTCGCGCTACTACTGAAGGGAAAAGGCCCATCGAAATCAGACAAGAAGACAAATGATTGCTGAGTATCTGGACTGCATGCCTTTGTCAATTGTTGTCTCTTGAGACGAGAACAAAATGAGACAAGAGAGGGGTGACTTGGTTTATGATTGTGCAACTGTGAGGCAAATGCGTCGTACGTAGACAAAGACGACTATGTAACCATGTAGGAGACCGTGAAGGCGCATCCTCATGCGCCTTGGCTTTTTTATCATCTTGGGGGGGAGACTCCGAGAGACTTGCGTTAAGTAATGCCTGCCTTTCAGTGCACTCCATACGGAGCGATGGCTCCGTCGAGATACATATGTGTATCATATAGCTCGCTCGGCTCTTTTATCTACAAAAAAATATGGCAGATACATGGGTAAATTAGTGCGAAGCTCCTTTAGAGATAGATTTCTCGCCTAGCTCCATCATCTACCGATCAAGTTATGTTTCCATAGTTTCGCCGCTTCGTGCGATGGTTATTCAACTTCGTGCGAGAGCCCGGGTGAGACGCGGGCCATCCGGTAGGTACTAGGATGGGGCCATGTAGTTTGAGGGGAACGGCAGGGTGATTGGCGAAGCGTGTTGAAGCTCTTCCGAGAATGTCGTCATTGATTCAAATGTTTGTCTGACCTTTCGTATGAAACGTCTGGTTGTCGAATGAATTTTGCATATAAAGTTGGCCATCTTGGCTGATTTATTGCATGTTCTTCTTTTCTTTCCAATTTGTTTGCAAGTCCAATCATACACCAAAACTCCGTCACTATCAGACATCATGCCATCACACAAGATTCTTCTAGCGCTGCTAGCAGGTGTGGCAGGAGGGTTGGCCGTGAAAAATGTGGGTTCATTCACATACAGTTTCCTTTGAAAGCATGACAAGAAAGAGACTCAAGTGAATGGTTTATAGGCCGTCGTGTTTTCTGAAATGTCGTGCGGCGGTCGACAGCAGGATGTTGAGCCGAATGGCAGGTGTACGCTGCTGAAGTCCGGCATGTAAGACGCTCTCCCTCTCCGCTGTGTGGCTTTTGACCTGCTTCTGACGTGAAACTTCACAGGAGAGAAAGGGTCCAGGGCGGCATCGTTCCAACGGATGTTGTCTGCGACTTCTACAGGTAAATCGTGCCGAGTTGTTGCTTGCTTGCCCTATACTATCACCTCTCTGACCTTGTTTACAGCGATGAGTCTTGCTCGGCACCACTGTGGATCGGTATGGAGGAGCCAGGTTCCTGCAACTTTGCAGAATTGGGAATTGAGAACCGAGCCGTCAGCATTCTTTGCTACGACGATAACAGGTTCGGCGAAATGTAGACGGGCGGACACACGCGAGTCAGCTTATCTCGTCGCCTTGGGGTGTCTACGTCACCGTTTCGTTCATAATCATGTTGCCGGATGGGTGCTTTCTTTTGCGATCGCAACTAAATCGAGAGTCCAAACGTCGCTTAGTCGTGCTACTGCTTGGTTCTGGAACCTGCAAATTCAGAATAGCCAGCACAGAAGCGCACTGCGTAACGTGTCTTTCAATCCTCAGCTTTCTTCCGTACTCCATTCTTTCGGGCGGAATCATGGTCAGGAACGCTGTGATACCAGATGTGCCGAATTCTTCAAATAAGCTTTGTGATAAAACTTGCGCCGCACGCACGTTCATTCCCGTCTGTCTAAAGAACAGCTCCCACGTAGTGTTTCCGATCGCAGTCATTTTGTCCAATTCTTTCAGTCGCGATGCCAAGGGTATCATCAGGGATAAGATCCATCTTCCGAGTGTCTTGTCTCCGCCAGACACGAGATGCACAGTAATGCTTGCTTCCATTGATGAGGCAAAGCACACAAATTCTCTATAGATTTCAATGTCTTTGGGTGATAGATCACTCATGACATCTTTCGGCTGGGATGACTCGAATACCAAGATGGTGAGTTTTCGATACTTCCGACTCAGATTGGAGACTCTTTGGCGGATGGCCGTCTGTACCGTTGAACCTGGCAACGGCTTTTGCCGTATCTGCAAAAGAGTGGTCACGATGATGCCATCTTCAACAGTCAGGGGGATATCGACTTCAGAAACTTGGAATGTAGTGCTCTGCATTACCACGGAGCCATTGTCGAGTCGCTTGTTTCCGATGTACATGTGACTACAAAAGTCTCGGTCTATCAGACAATCGACCGGCCAAAACTCTTCCAGGTGACGAATTACTGAAGGCCCGAGTTGCACTGAAATTAGACATCGCCCTGTTTCGCTGAGGCTTGAAATCTGGGGTGTCATTGCCGGCACAGACTTTTGTGAACAGACTTCCTCAGTATTAGACACCAAGATTCCTTTCACTTTCTCTGTTTTCGCCCGTGACAATGAAGTCGTACTCGACTTCGGAGAACGAGAACTAGAATGTGTCGCGCGTGGTTTGGCACCCGTCATCGCCATGAACTGGGACAGCAAGTGTCCTGATCCAAAGTGCGTCCTTCCTGGGCCTAGTCGTGGCGGCTGATCGTCACGCTTCTTTTGGACATCATCAGACTGATGACCTTGTTCTGATGGCAAAATACACTCTCTTTGGAGAGGCCTTCCTGCGTCTATGTCCTCTCCGGGACAGTGATGGGCAGAGCACTGAGGAGGAGTCGTGGAATATCGAGTGACAATCTGTGGTTTGATTTCGTCTCCGGGATTCTTGCGTAATCGTGACAACTCATCTGTGCCGTCATTCGTAGGCTTCGCACACTCGTCATCACTCCAATCATCACAAAAGCTTTGACCACAACTCTCTGGTACATGGCACATCATCTGAGTATCACTATGGCTGTCTGAGCTCGATGATGGTAGAGTCATGACCTGTGGCAGTTCAGACGAGCATGCAAGAAGGACTCGGCTATGACACGTATCTTGGGCAGGTTGCGCGGATGGCGTCGCCGTCCCCATTTCTTCCTCCCGGCAACAGACTGTCGATGTGGGTGATTCAATCTGCTGCATGTGTGAGTTGCTGTCGGTTTCTGAGGGCAGGTCTGGATGATCCATGGCTGAAATGACTGATCCTGGATCAGGACTCTCGTTACGGTCGATATCGTGTGGCGCGTTCTTGATTGGGACCAGAAACAGGTCCTCGTGTAACTAAAAGATAAGTCTAACGCCATGAACCAGACATATTTACGTTGACTTACACGTTTAAATGGTTCTATAAAAATATCTCGAAGCCTTTCGCTCATCATGTCAGCTTCTGACACCATTGCAGCTAGCTTTTCGTCCGCGGGACCGCGTGAATACTTGAGACGTCCCAGCTCGTGCAGTAGCAAGAGCTCCAATTTTTGGGCGGCCGGAGGAAACCTGAGGCCCTCGTCTTTTCTGTCATCGAGACTAAACATCGGTAGCCACGCTCGGACGAGGTCAGGATCTCTCTAAGATCGCATCTGCTTCCGGTATTCCGCCACGTCAAGATCAATGTCGATTCCCTCCATCAGTTCTGTTGGAACAGCCAGAGAGTCATACACGTTGTTCCATCTCGGGAGTAGTTTTGAGTAGCCGTCAACTGCCTTGCATTGTTCCATCAGCTTTTTCAGAATTGAGCCAGGCTGGTCTTCGCCTCCTTCCCAGTCACTGTTGGAGCTGTCCAACGAGTAGGTGTAAGCATCGCATTCTTCTGCCAACAAGTCATTTTGTTGAGGAGAAAATGCAGTGCCCTTTAACGCCTCCAGATGGCTTTCTGGGTGAAAGGGATGGCCTTGGTGGTCTGCGAAACACCCTTCGTTCCGGGCATAGCTGCATGCCGTTGAGTGTTCTGCCATCGTCTGTAGGCCGCAATGTGCCAATGTATCATGGGCAGAGACGACCAAGATCGCGCCGCCGACTTTCATAGCAGCATTTCCCTCTTTCTGGTTGATTCCGCACGTCATAAAATATGCCACATAGTTATTGCATTAGATATTCAAATAAGAGACACGCCGAGGCGAATACCTGCAGCTGCATGAGAATCATTGTCGAGGAAGGAAGGATGCGCTTTTCACGTTACGAACATGAGGTATGTAGTGGGTACATACCTACCTCCTAATATGTACCTAATGTAATATGTAATATGTAATATGCAACATTCTGGGGTGTTCTACTCCGTACTCAGTAACATGATTGGCTGTAGACTGTCCCCACGTCGGGTAGCCCCACACTTCTTGGCACTTGTGCCACTTGCAGCTTCCCTTGAAGTTGCCGCCCTTGCCTGCTGGAGACCCGCGACCGCGATTGGACTTCTCTGAAATTCCGGAGTCTGATGACGGCAGCGAATGTCGAGCTCTCTTGAGTGTTCGCACGGTCTGTAGCTTGTCCAAGTATTCCTCCAACCTTTCCTGGGTCACCGGCCTCAACATGTCATTTATCGCACCGGTGCATCTTCCAACTAGTATCCGGCACGCTTTGCGCATCAGATTTATATCCCCAGACGTAGAAGACTTGGTGGTTGCGTGAGTACCTCTTTGAACTGCCGCGGCTGTCATGCTCCAATCGCATAGGATGCATTTCGAACTCCCACCACTGACCTCTGCATCGCAAAACATTAGCAAGGTAAATCGACTTGAAATATGGCGCCTCACAGACGAGGGCATGACGTGTCTCCATACCAAGCTCATCTATGGAACCATTTCCATGCTTCAGCGCTTACAGCCCAAAGATTCAGCTACCGACTTACTCTTTATTGGCACTGACCGTCTGCAATATTTCAACGTCACCTGGAACCCCCATACCAACCAAGTAGACACGGTGGAGCAACCTATCGAAGATATCGCCGAGCAATATATGCGACACTCTCAGAGCCAAAATAAGTGTCTGGTTGATCCGACTGGCAAGTTCATGGCCATGCATCTATGGGAAGGTGTCCTCAACGTATTTCGGCTACCTGTTCGGAAAGGCATCACCACAAAGTTGGTAGCGTTGGACCAAGTGCGCTTGACAGAGCTATGGATGAAAGCGAGCACCTTCCTGCACAGCAGGACTGGCCATCCTCGAATCGCCTTTCTGTACAAGACCCAACTGGAAGAGGAGGAGGCTCGAGTTGCAGTGTATAGGCTCACCACGGACGACAGAGGCGGAGACGTGGCTAAATTTGACCCGCATAAAGAGAGAGAGCTTGACCAGATCATTGCTGATCCATATGCTTCCATACTCATCCCGGTTCCGGTTAATGAAGAGAAGCGATACCACGTCCGTAACACCGAAGGCGCAAAGGCACACCTGGGCGGCCTGCTTGTTGTTGGGGAGACCCTTTTGACATATTTCGACAGCCTTACTTATTCGAGTGTCTCATCTACCCTCCAAGATACCAGGATCTACGTCGCATGGGCAGAGTACGATGGCACCCACTACTTCCTCGCCGACGATTACGGCCGACTGGACCTCCTCACGATCGAAACGACGGTAGAAGCGACAGGAGAAATCGTCACCGGCATGACCGTGTCACCCCTCAAGTTTCGCGATTCGGCACAGCTGACATCACGCGCTTCATCGCTGGTGTACATGGGCAACGGCAGGCTGTTTCTGGCATCTCATCACGGAGACTCACAGTTGCTTCATATCGATATTTCCACACATAGCATGTCGCTGGTGAAAAGCTTGTCCAATAACGCACCGATCCTGGACTTTGCCATCATGGACATGGGCAACAGGGACGGCGATTCTCAGAGCGGAAATGCTTTTTCTTCAGGGCAAACCAGGATAGTGGCCGGTTGCGGTGCATACCATAGTGGTAGTTTACGGAGTATCCGCAGCGGCGTAGGACTCGAAGATGAAGGAATACTCGATGGCATACAAGACACCAATGGCCTGTTCACATTGAAATCCCACGGCGCAAGCCATACAGATACATTAATCGTCTCATCAGTAGGAGACACTCGTGTTTTCAGGTTTGACGTTCATGGCGGCATTGAAGAGGTTTACGAGTTCCAAGGCATGGAATTTGGCATGGATACCTTGCTGGCTGCTGACATACCTGGTGGCTTCTTACTTCAAATCACGCCACAATGTGTCGTTATGTTAGATGCAGCAAGTGGAACGGCAGTGGAAACATGGAAATGTCCTGACGGCAAATTCATCACCGCGGCCTCTGCGAATTCAAATTGGGTCCTGCTGTCCATAGATGGATCAACGCTCGTGTCGTTGAATCTCCAAAAACACCTGGAAGCGACATGTCGTGAGGCATCACATGACTTAGTAACGGACCAGGCAGATCAGATTTCTTGCCTTCACGCAGCCAGAGATTGCCCAGAAGTAGGCATCATCGGTTGGTGGGCATCAGGTACTATTTCACTTGTGGAACTGGAAACATTACGACCGCTACACGGCGAAATACTTAGAAACACCGAAGATAGTGCGTCTGTGCCTCGAGACATTGCTCTTGTTCAACTGCATCCATCTGGAGTTTCGGGTCCGACTCTTTTTGTGGCTCTTGAGGATGGTAATCTAATTACTTTCAACGTGTCATCCGCGGGATACATTCTATCTGCGCGCAAAAATGTCACTCTCGGAAGTAGTCCTGCTCGATTGCACATACTGCCTCAGAAGGACGGCACCAGCAACGTCTTCGTCACGACGGAACATGCCAGTCTGATATACAGTGCCGAAGGCAGGATTGTTTATTCAGCGACTACCGCAGAAGACGCAACACATGTCGCACCATTTGACTCTCAGGCCTACCCAGATTCTATTGTTCTTTCAACGGACAACCATGTTCGGCTGTGTCACGTTGATAAAGAAAGATTGACTCATGTCAAATCACTAACAATGGGAGAGACAGTTCGACGGGTTGCGTACTCTCCAAGTCTCAAAGCCTTCGGGCTCGGCTGCATCAAGAAGCATCTCATTGGCAACACAGAGTTAATAACGAGCTCATTCAGGCTTGTTGATGAGGTACTCTTTCAAGAGTTAGGGGAGCCACTTGATATCGAAGGATATCCGGAGTTGGAGTTGGTTGAAGCAGTGATCCGCGCAGAACTTCCTGACAGCATGGGAAATTGGGCTGAACGTTTTATAGTTGGAACCAGCTTCCTCATTGATGAAGAGACGGCGGATGAGAGTGACACACGCGGCCGCATACTGGTACTCGGTGTTGACAAGGATCGGCAAGTGTATGAAATTTTCGCTCATGAACTCAAAGGCTCATGCCGATGCCTTGCAGTTATGGGTGAGCACATTGTGGCAGGTCTGTCGAAAACTGTCGTGGTGTATAACTATCTGGAAGAGACTACGGCATCTGGTTCCCTGCAGAAGGTAGCCGCCTATCGTCCTGGGTCTATCCCGGTGGACTTGGATATTTCCGGCAATACGATTGGGGTTATCGATTTGATGCAATCTTTGTCTTTGCTGGAATTCTTCCCATCGAAAGACGGATCAAAAGCTCGACTAGAGGAAAAGGCAAGGCATTTTCAACAAGGATGGGCAACATCAGTCTGCCATTTGGACGGGGAAAGATGGCTGGAGGCGGATGGACAAGGAAACATCATCGTCCTGGAGCGTAACGAGGATGCGCCCACGGAATACGACCGCAGGAAGCTTTCCATCGTCAGTGCAATGAACATTGGAGAGCAGATCAATCGCATGAGAAAGCTGCATGTCCCGTCCAGTGAAAGCGCTATATTATCACCGAAGGCGTTCCTCGGATCGGTAAGTCAGAAGCCAGAGTTCAGTCACTCGATACACAGCTGACGAAGTTTTTGCAGGTCGAGGGCACACTGTACTTGTACGGAGAAGTGGCCCCTCAGTATCAAGATGTCCTTCTTGATTTGCAAACGCGACTACAAGGCTATATTCACGCCCCTGGCAACATTAGCTTTGAACTCTGGCGCGCCTACAGGAGTGAGAGTCGAGATACCGAAGGTCCACTCCGATTTATCGATGGTGAGATGATTGAAAGATTTCTAGACATGGATGAGGGGAAACAGGAGCTTGTATGTGAAGGGATTGGACCAAGTGTGGAGGATATACGCAACATGGTTGAGGAGTTGAGAAGGATGCACTAAAGCAGGGATGGATCATGTTGCGCTGCAACTGCAGTGGGCGTTGGCGTTTACCTATGTATATTATCTACCGTCTTACTCTGTGGACATGTATGAGATGCACTTATGATGTAGTGGACTGTCGAAGCGATTACCTCAAAGTGCACTTTGCGTGCCCAGGCGGCCAGGCCTGAGTCTGAGTGAGTGGACAGAGGACTTGACTGACGGTGGTGCCTGCTTTGCTTTCATCGCCACATGTCGAAGGTCCGCGCGGAGTCTTTGCCCCCCGACAGCCCGCCCAATCAGCAGCCGCCAATTTCCGAGCTGGCACTCTAGTTGGCAGCCTCAGGCAGCCCTTTACGTCCAAATCTTTCGGCAACTACGCATCGTCACAGCCGATTCGAAATTCCAAAGGAGCAAAAAGACCTCACACGTCTTCTCGCAGTAACCGCCTCCTGTCAACCCTCGTCGCCACGTCCACCATCCGAGCACCGCTTGTCACGATGGCGTCTCTCACCTCCGCATCCCGGTTAGGCCTGCGCTCGGCGGCCAAGTCTCTCGCCCCTGCGGTGCGCGCCATCAGCAGCACCTCCGTGCGATCGGACAGCGCCGCATCATCATCCTACCAGAGCCCCTTCAAGATGGGATCCGACAAGGGCAGCTCAGTCCCCGATTTTTCGAAGTACATGAACAAGAAGGGCGAGGGAAAGAATAAGCTCTTCCATTATTTCATGGTGGGAACCATGGGTGCCTTGTCTGCCGCTGGAGCCAAGAGCGCTGTTCATGGTACGTTGTTGGGCGAGGACGCGGGCTTTGTTCCTGGGCCATTGACGGCGGCGGAACCCGAGACAGGCCGGAGGATTCGATGCGCCATATGAATTGTGATCAATTGGACAATACTGATGCTCCCTCTTCTTTTCTGCATTGTTTAGAATTCCTCGTCAACTTGTCGGCTTCTGCTGATGTTTTGGCCATGGCCAAGGTTGAGGTTGACCTGAACGCCATTCCCGAGGGCAAAAACGTGAGTGGAAGCCTCCCTCCACTCTTCTGCAGCGAAGGACCATCATACCGAAGCGCATGCTCTGTTCTTTGGCACCGCTGACACCGATTCTAGGTCATCATCAAGTGGCGTGGCAAGCCCGTTTTCATCCGACACCGAACCCAGGACGAGATCGACTCTGCCAACAAGGTCAATGTCTCCAGTCTGCGAGATCCCCAGGCTGACGACGACCGTGTCAAGAAGCCCGAGTGGCTTGTCATGTTGGGTAAGGCATTGTCTCCATTCCCAATCTTTCGACACGGAGGCACTCTTTCAGAGGTCTCGAGGCGTCCTTTAGTGTGACTTACTAAAATATGGGTTCCCTAGGTGTCTGCACCCATCTCGGCTGTGTCCCCATCGGCGAGGCTGGCGATTTTGGCGGCTGGTTCTGCCCCTGCCACGGTTCCCACTACGACATCTCTGGCCGAATAAGAAAGGGACCCGCTCCCCTTAACCTCGAAATCCCCGAATACGACTTCTCCGATGATGGCAAGCTGGTCGTTGGTTAAACGGAAGAAGAATTAGGGGGTGTATGAGTAAAGGCTGGACCCCTCGCGCGTTGGACACATAGAAGATGCTGCTTTTTCTCCTTACTCTTTTTTCGGGCGGTTGAATGCATGCAGTACGGAAGACACTTGAACATAAAGAGCGGGGAGAGGGGGGAAGGAGAGGCGAGCGGAACGGAAGAAAAGGACGGGTAGGACCGATCGTGGGCCACAAAACCCAGTTGTCACGTTCTTTTGTTGGCGCCACCTCGTGGTTTTTAGACGTGAGCCAGGGACTTTGTATAAAATACATACAACGTACTATGAATTCATTTTCTTTGTTTCAGCAGACTCTCAAAGGTCTGTCGTTCTAGGGGCCAGGCCGATAGTTCGCGTGCGACGATATCTTCGTATCTCAAGACCACGTACGTTCGTTTCCTGCGTGGAGGGCTAACACAAGTCAGTCGCGGACTGGAAGCGCGGTCAATGGGGATGACCAGAATTAATGAGGTCTTATTTCAGACTAACGTAAGAAGTCAGGCCTCGAAGTGGCCTATGTGTCATAGGTATCGAACTACCTAAGCAGTCAACACGGCGCCTACTCTTTTGTGCAACAGGGCCGACCGGAGAGATCAATAAATTAGATACTTGGTACATACCTCTACAAGTTGTTTGTGAGCTCGCCAATTTGTACGGTATCGCAATCCCGAAATTTCTCCATTGCCGGGTTGACTGCTATGCTCAACGACAATATACCCATTGGTTTAGTTCTCGTTCGGGGAGGCGATTCAACGGCCCGGGATGGACCTTTCTTGTATACCGTAGATTGGTAGTCAACAGCATCATGTTGTGTTTGTAGACTCGTTCAGGATATGTCTTTCGGAATATGTCCGTTTCAGTCGGCTACGGCGAGGGGATACGGACTGCTGCATGGGTGCAAGATCCATGCCTAGTGTTGGGCCTAGGTTACGATTCGAGAAGCAGCATTGAGAGCTCGTCTGGCCAAGCGCGGTATGTAGTAGGAATAAATGCTTCACGCGAGTCTTTCGATTTATAAACATAATCATTCCATGGATGAGAATACAGTCGTCCCCCTTTAATGAGGGCCAAATTGTAGGATAAGGTTGTAACTTGCAAGGCTTTGGTTGCAGCTCAGATCCATCACTTGTAACCCGTCACGACACGTGATGGAACAATCACTCACTGTCCGCAACTGCACAAACATGAACGACAATTCAAAGGGGACAAGATTCGTGAAATAGAAGAAACGGAGACTGGGCGTCTGTCTATGTAACGGCAAAAATGTAGATAACAGCCAAGTAGAGATAATTTGATTTACCCCCTCCGCGACATCCCAGAAATCTCCTCTTTCTTCATATGCTCCCCCATGTCCGCTTATGCCCGTTTCTTCCTACGTCAACCTCCCCTAGTGACCATGACCATCATCCTCTGCCCTCTGCTCCGGATCTAGCTTAATTAGCGTATCGATTCTCATGATGCTGATGCACGCCTCCACCGCACTCTTCAGCTGCCGGACTTTGCTCATGCTGGGCTCCAAGACGCCCAGCTTGAGTTCGTCAACCACCTTGCCCCGCATCAGGTCCAGACCGTAGTTCTTGTAGCCCTTCTTCTTAGCCAAGCTCTTCTCATCCTCGCTGGCGTCTCCCTCCTGGATACGTTGTGACAGAGCGTGCCGTGACCGCAGCTGGGCGACGAGCTCGGCAGCGTCTTTCGCCGCATTGACTGCCAGAGTCTTGGGAATAATGAGAAGGGACTGGGCGAATTCGCCAATGGCGAGCTGCTCGCGGGATCCGACGGTGCCGGCAAATTCTTCCAGATAGATGTGGAGAGCTGTCTCGACAGCACCGCCTCCAGGAACGATGCTGCCGCTTTCGAGGGTTCGCTTGACTGCGCACAGGGAGTCGTGAACAGAGCGCTCCATTTCGTCGAGCGAATAGTCGTTGGGTCCTCGCAGGATGATGGAGGCAGACGAGTGAGCCTTGGTGCCCTTGACCAGGATGCATTCGTCGTCAGAAATGCGCTCCTGGCTGACCGATTCCGCGTTTCCGAGGTACGAGGGCTCAAACTTCTCGTCACCATTCAGATCAGAAAGGCTGCTCAGCAGAGTTCCGCCTGTGGCCCTGGCGATTCTTCGCAAATCTTCCTTCTTGCAGCGCCGCACGCCCATCGCGCCGCGCTCAACAAACATCTTGAGAACCAGGTCGTCGATTCCCTTGGTGGTAAGAACAACGTTGGCTCCAGCTTTGAGGATCAACTCGACTCGCTCGAGGACCATGCCGGATTCCCGAGCCCGGATTTCCTCCAACTGCTGAGGGTCGTCGACTGTGATCTGCACACCCATCTTCATGCGCTCCTTTTGTAGGTTCATGTCGAGGAAGGCAATCTTGGCATCCTGAATATGCGTAGGCATGGCTTGTGAAGCCACGGTGCAGTTCAGGGCGTAGCCCTTTACCAGTACTGACTCGAGAACGCTCTTTCCGTGTGCCTTCAGGATATTGACAGCCTTGACCGGGTACTTGCTCTCATTTCGGTTATTGGTGGTCTTGACAGCCTGCATGGCATCGACAACCATGTTGGAGAAGAATTCCGAGTCGGCTCCAATGATCTTGCTGGACATGGAAGTCTTGGCAATGTTGATGAGAGAATCGCGACCGAGGTTCTCCACTTTGATACTGACATTGTCATTCAGATACTTGATAGCTTCACGGAGGGCCAGTCGGTAGCCTGTGATAATGGTGGTGGGATGGATGCGGTTCTTCATGAGCTCGTTTCCTCTTCGCAACAGCTCCGCGGCGATGAGGACCACCGAAGTCGTGCCGTCGCCAACTTCCTTGTCTTGCTGCTGGGCCAAGTCGACGAGGATCTTGCCTGCGGGGTCTTCCACGTCGAGGAGGCTCAGAATTGTGGCGCCATCGTTGGTGACTGTAACGTCCTATTCCTTGTATGAGATACGGGGGAGACATCAGGAGAGATAGGGGAGGAGAAGGCCGTGACGGCACAAGGAGCTTACACCAATGTCGTCCACCATCATCTTGTCCAAGCCACTAGGGCCGAACGAGCTTTTGACGACATTTGCGATTGCTTGCGTGGCGAGAACTGAAATAATGTTAGCATGAAACGGTGTCGCGTCTCGGCCTTCATTCAGCCTGCTGCCGGGGCCATGGTACATACCATTCTGATCACGGATGTCGGATCCCGAGATCTTCTGCCCGCCCAAGAAAAGGGTGCCGTTCCGGGGCTGCTCGAACATAGTCGCCATGATTGCGGCGATCCGATGTGTCGGGCGATTTGTGTTGTCGTTGTTCGGGGTTTGTCCACACAAAGCAGCAATGGAAAAGCTCCCGCGGCGACTGCTGCTCCGCCAAGCGCCCCTCGAACTTTTTGCCGGAGCTTGGGATTGTTCCAGCTCCGTGGACTGCGTCAGTGCGCACTTGCGCGTTGACCCCTCTCCGAAAAAGGCAAAAGAAAAAGGGCACGCACCACGCGGGGGCTCATTGCTGCGGCGACGCGTGTGCGACACCGACTTCCGACACAGCTCCGATCGCGCACACAGTCATTTCTGCCCAGACCCTTATCTTTGCGCTTCCCCTCCCTTTTCACTACCGACGCTCTTCTACAGCTGCATTACGTCTTGTTTGTCTCGAATTAGTAGTTGCGTATCAGGCTTCAAATCCTGCCTTCTAACAAACAGCCATATCTGTCTTGATCTCGTCGACATCGAGCGGCACCGAGAAAAAAACCAACCCCCCACCATGGAGGCCCCCGCCGAACAGTCGAAGAGCGCCTTGAAGAAGGCAGAGAAGCAGGCCAAGCTCGCCGCCGACAAGGCAGCCAAGGCCGCGAAGAAGGCTTCCCTCCCCATCGTGGGAGGCAAGAAGACCGACGACATCATTGGCATCACAAATCTCAAGGCGGAGAACTTCTCAGCATGGTATCAGGAGGTCGTTCTCAAGGCCGAAATGGTCGAATACTATCAGGAGATTTCTGGCTTCTTTGTCCTGCGTCCCTTGTCCATGCATATATGGAACACCATCCGCAAGTGGTTTACAAACCATATCGAAGCTATGGGCGTTGAGGAAACCAGCTTCCCCATGTTCTTGTCCAAGACATCTTTGGATAAGGAGAAGGACCACGTTGAGGGCTTCGCTCCCGAGTTAGCTTGGGTAGAGAGAGCGTAGGTTCTACCCTCCCTTCAATTTTCTCTCACTTCAAAGCGACTGACTCTTACGACTAATTAGTGGTGACAAGAAACTCGAAGTCCCCGTTGCTATCCGTCCCACGTCCGAAGCCGTCATGTATCCCTACTACTCGAAATGGATCCGCAGCCACCGAGACCTCCCCCTTCGATTGAATCAGTGGAACTCCGTGGTCCGCTGGGAAGCCAAGCAGACTACTCCGTTTCTCCGAACTCGAGAGTTTTTGTGGCAGGAGGGCCACACTGCTCATCTGACTGAAGAGTTGGCAAGCAAAGAAGTTTTGGAGATTCTGGAGCTGTACGCCGGTGTGTACGAGCAACTTCTCGCAGTGCCTGTAGTCCGTGGCACGAAGACGGAGAACGAGAAGTTTGCTGGAGGATACTACACCACCACGGTGGAAGGCTACATTCCGTCCAACGGCCGAGGAATTCAGGGTGCTACCTCTCACGCGCTAGGACAGAACTTCAGCAAGATGTTCCAAATCACAGTGGAGGATCCTCAAAATAAAGGCCAGCACGTTAATGTCTGGCAAAACTCCTGGGGTCTCTCCACCCGTGTCATTGGCGTCATGGTCATGGTCCACGGTGACGACAAGGGTCTTGTGCTGCCACCCCGCATTGCGCAGCTACAGGCAGTTCTGGTCCCCGTAGGCATCAACAAGAACACCACTGCCGAAGACCGGAAGAAGCACGAGGACCAGATGGACGAGATGCGCGTGACGCTCAAAAAAGCTGGTGTACGGTCCGAGTCTGACTGGAGAGAGGGCTACACGCCTGCATGGAAATTCAACGACTGGGAAATGAAGGGTGTCCCCCTGCGACTCGAATTCGGCCCCAAGGATGCCGCCAAGGGAGTCGTCACGTACGCTCGACGCGACACCGGCGAGAAGGGCGAGGTTCCTATTGAAGAACTCGCCACCAAGGTCCCTGAACTCCTGGAGACCATCCAGGCGGACATGTACAAGAAGGCGGAGATATGCTTCAGGGAGCACCGCAAAGTCATTACCAACTGGGACGATGTGCTGCCATCCCTGGACAAGAAGAATGTGGTTCTGATTCCCTTCTGCCTTGACGGCAAGTGCGAGGACCGCATCAAGGAGCTGACTACGCGTGCTGACGATGACCGAGACGTGCCTGAGAATCAGAAGCTGCCTTCCATGGGCATGAAGAGTCTGTGTATTCCGTTTGAGCAGCCCGAGGGAACTGATTTGGTTCCTGGTGAAACGGCATGCCTGAATCCTGAGTGCAAGGGCAAGGCCCAGAAATGGGTCATGTTTGGCCGAAGCTATTAGACTGGAGGGTATACGGAGTGAGGTGTAACAGGGTCAAGGTATGACGTGGTCAAGGTCTGATAGGGCTCAGGTGTGACGGGGCTAAGGTGTGACATGATCAAGGTGTGACAAGGAAAGAAAGACAACGTCAAAAGTAAAGACATCTAGCAGGCGCTTGGAGTAGGTGCTACGGTTCAAGTATGGCATATATCAGGGGGAACAGGAGGGCGGCGGTCAAGGAAGAAATGATGTGATAAATTCTATCACCCACGTAGCTATGATATATATATATATCTATCTAGGTAGTTGTATGAATCACACTTATCCTGCGCGGTGCAGAATTCTTGTTCGTGATGACGTAGGGCAGAAAACAGCCCATGACGTGATGTAGCGAGGGGATCAAACGGGCAAGTCGCCCCATTCATCCAAAGAAACACAAGAAAGCCACTGAATCCATGAATCATACATGTAGCCAGCGATGGATAGCCCTCGCGTTGTCTCTCTACGCCCTTACCGTACATCTCGCGATACAAACCTCTCCACCACGACACCCATCGCGCAAACATCATCAACCTTGCAGCCCAGTCCCATTCATATGCCCATCAAAATACTCCTCTCTACGAGTCTACGCCCTAGCACCACTCAAATTTCTCATTATCGACCCATTCCACATCCGTAACCCCCCCTTCCCCATACCACCTCAAACTCGCAATACTCGTCGTCTCCCTCACAACCAACTCACTAGGCAACCTCGTCGCCCTCCCCATCAGCTCCTTGACCCTCTCATCCGGATTCCACATCTCAATCTTCGCACACAGCCACTCCTGCGCTTGCGCTTGCGCAACCCCCATAATAGCTTCCAGCCCTGCCACAAGATCCCGATCCGGAATATCATGATCCTCCAGCGCGAGATGCAAAACATTCAGGACGTTCTTCTCGGGGGAGTCCGGCCCGCCGCTTAGAAAATGGTTCCAGAGCATCCAGACACGGGAATGGGGTCGTCCGGGGGGCGTGTAGAGCGCGCCGTGGAGAGAGGGGGTCTTGCCCCCAAAGACGTGCCTCGCTTGGAAGGCTGCGCGGGCGAAGTGCCATTCGTAGGTGGGGAGATCTGGGAGGAGAGCGACGCGGATTGTGTGGGGAGGATGCGGGGGACGGGATAGTTTCTGGCGGAGGGTCTGTTCGTCGAGCTGGGCGATTTTGGGGAGATTGTCGTCTGTGATGAGAGTCAAGCGGTCGTCGACTGTGTTGCTGCTGATGCTGGTAGAAGAGGTGGAGAGATCGACGGAGAAGCTCAGATGGGTGCTCGGAAAGGGCATCCATTGGTGCTGTGCGTAAAACGTCTTGCCAACGTCGGAGAAGAGGACGGAGAAGCCGGCACTGCCTGGTTGCTGGGCTTCTTGACGGGCGAGTTCGTCGCCGAGGAGAGAGAGCATTTTGGAGCTGTAGCCCTTGCGGCGGTGATGGGGAGGGGTGAAGACGGAGGCTACGCCGTGGACGGTGACATCGCGGACGATGCCGTCTATGCCTCGGACGATGGCTCTTTTGCGATATGTTTCCAGAGAAGAGAGGATTGGACGACCTGCGGGAGCATCGTCGGCGTTGTAGCTGTTGTTGCTGTTGTCGTCGTTGGCGTCGGTATTCTGGATGAGTGCCCAGACAGTCAAGCCTCCATCTCTCGCGAGGCTCAGCTCCTGCAGTCCTTCTTCGCGGCGCAGATAGCCCTCGGGCGTGAAACTCGATCCCCAATGGGGCTGGTGTCGCAAGCAAATGGCAGTTTTCTCCTCGGGAGTAGCTTTGACCAGGACGAGGGAGGTCATCGGTTGCGTCATTGCACTAACTCGCTGCTTCGACTTGCCTGACTCGATTCTTCGGCGACTAACTACTGGGCCGCTTGACGAATTGATGGGGAAAAAGAGGTAGAATTTTCTGGAATGACAAGGTAAACGGTGATGTAAGAGGCCTGTAGATTGCGAGTGTAGTGAAAAGAGAATGACCTTGTGTAAAGTGGAAATTTGAGGAAATGGTGCATGTGGTGCATGTGGTGATCTGGCGCCGGGCCGTTGTCCGCGCGGCTGATCTGCTGGACATCGGGATTCGGGACGCCGGGTTCACCACTTGTCCGATCCTCTACTCCGTACGGAAACTAATTGCGTTGGCGGTATCGGACTGAGCAAGGACAAGGAGGGGTTAAATCATAATGGCTCAATTGGGGCGATTGTGATTAATTAAGGTAGTGTTGTTGCCTCTCAAACTGTTTTAGTGCTTGGCGTTGCCTCAGTTCTCTTTGGTTAGTGTTGTTGAATTACTCCGTACATATGCAGCGACTTGGTATCCTGCCAAAAACATGCGTTCATGTATCACAGTATCACGCATCCTGGCGATAGCCAGTCCAAAACAGGCCATCACAACCGATCCTTGCACCACATCACGCCTCTCCAGTCTGTCTTCGTCCCTGAAACGCCTGGGCTGCCATGAACCAACGACGCCAAAGCTGGCTGTTTTGCCAACGGGTTTGTTTACTCCGTGGATATGTGCAGATGCCAGAGGTACATACGCGATCAGGGTTCAGGACAAGGGAGGGCCGGGTTTAGCGCAGCACTCGTTATTAGCGGCCCTTTTTGGCGGGGTTGGCTGATGCTTGTTGTCACGCCTTGGCATGTCTTCGCGGGGTTCGTCGCGCCTTCTCGCTTGTGTCTTCCCATTGTAGGTAGTTGTCCTTTTCCAGGTATTTCTAATGTGTCATTCATTATTACATGAATTTTTGTGCTTGTGACGTCTGTTTTTTTCCCCTGGCTTTCGGGTCTCGATCCGAGTTTTACACAACGTTGCCTCTCTGTCTCAGGAGCAGAGCCATGGCGTCAGACTTCCAGACCCCGACCCGTTGGACTGGGACGAGACATCTCCCGCTCATCTGATGCGCAGCCCCTCGGAAGATTAGTACGTAGTATGTAGATGTACCCCGGATCCATGCAATCAGATGTTAGGTACATAGGTATGTACATAGAGACCACGACTCAAGTTTGAAGCCAACAAAGGCGGGTCGCTGTCAGGCTACATGAGAGCCAACGCCACGCTATAGTAACATGTATGTAGTGAACAAATGCCTTCGCTCCAGCCTTTTCACACTGCACAGAAGAGCAAAAAGAACGAGTAGTACTTAGAAGAATTGGAAAGGGTTTTGTACCGCGCCACAACGGTCCAGGAAGTCGTCTGCAGCAAACAGGCTACACGCCGAAAACCGGCCAGGCAAGGCATTCATCAACGATGGCTGCAGATACGAGGCCCGAAGCTATGGCTATCAGGCCCTCTATCCTCTACTTAGTCCTTCGTCTTCCTTCTTTCCTGTTTTCTATGAACGGCATTTCGAACAAGAACCCGGGACGCTGGGACGCCGGGACTTCTTCAAGCCCGGCGCCTTTTTCGTCGTCTCGTTCGGTCAACACACAGCGGACAGCGATTTCCGTTTTGGGATGCGGAATACATCCGCACTCTACAGTCTTTTCTCCGGGCTGGTTCCATATCTTTTCCCCTGCATGATCATCTTCATCTCATCACACTGTGCCCACTGAAAAAGGGGCCAGGGCCATTAGCCGAGTCAACAAGCTCGTTCATGTCATAGCGCCCGCTACCTACTAAACAAGCGAGTCCATGGCAACTGCGTAATCGTGGTTACATTATGATGCATAGCTAGGAGACCCTGAACCAGTAACGCGGTATTACTAAGGTACGTAGCTGACCACGTGCATACTTTGCATGGCAAATGAAACCGGCGTATTCCGTCCTACTGTACGGAGTACAGAACTAAGAAGTAGACATAGAGGAGAGTAGATTGTTCCTACCGACGTGCCGTTTGCCTTTGCGGGAAATTTAAGCAACAAGTTACAACACATGGCATACTGTAGGAGGTAGGTACCTAGGTACCTACCTCACAGGCACGGGTGGGGCATGTGGGCGGGTAAGCTCGTCTGTCAAGCAGCGTTGCATCAAGATTTGGTGAGACTCGAGAGGCTTGCTAGTCTGTATCTTCACGTTGGCAGAGCGAGTGCCGGGGTGTCAGAGTTATGCACGTGTTGAGATTCCAAATAGCGGCATTTTGAGCCGCGTGAGACGTTGGTTGGCATCTCTTCTGAGTTCTAGGCCTGTCTTGTATGTAAGTTGACCGATCTGCCTCCTCGTCGCTCGACGGGGACTACATATCTTGCAAGTTGACCGATCTGCCTCCTCGACCGGGACTACAATTCACCCAGGCTAACTCCGGGCAGGGATTTCATGATCCGCTTCATCGGTGACCAGAATCCTGGGTAGGTAGGTACCTTACCTATGTACATATACAGAGTAACGCAGCTCAAAGATGGTCCCCGATTCCCAAATGGGAAACGCATCCGCCTGTGCCGATTCTCTCCGGGATCTCGGGGCTCGGGACCGGAGCCCCATACCTACTGATCTCGGCCGGGAGTCCTGACTTGTGGCACAATATACATACATCGTACCTCCTACAGCCTGTCACGCCTCACACAGCTAGGCGAGCTCTCGGCAACGAGAAGAGACTTTGGGCAGATGGCAGGGACGGACCAAGTCCCCGGTTATGCTTCCCGGAAGTGCCCCAGTTTCTGGCGGCCCTGGCTTGTCGGAGGCTCCTATGGCCGGCGCTAGACCCGATAAGGCGGCTACAATCTGGGAAACTGGGACTCTGGGACTTTTTAGACGCGATGGGGCATCATTAGGTAAGGCGGAAGATGCAGAAGATGCGGGACCACGCCATGTGCCAGAACAATCAAAGTCCAACAAAGGCATGCGTCACGGTCGCATTGCGGCGCCCAGCGTTGCACCCGTCGATATGCGGTGCAGCGCCGATATGTAGGTATGATCCAACGGCAAACTAAACAACAACAAACGTTGAAAAAAGGTCATCTAGGTCTGCGCCTGCCAAGTCGCCAATTGAGTGCACGCGGCAATCCCCGCACAAGATGGGCTAGGCCCCATTGAAATGGTTTGATTCTTGAACCTTATCCAGCTGTCGCTTTGCCGGCGAAGCAGCAACAAACCAGCTGAAGCGCAACAAGGGCATCATGCTTCGCGTCACAAAAGCGTCAGCTCCATGGGGCGTGGCCTCGTTTTGGACCCCATCGGCAATTTGCCGACAGCGTTGACCACCGGAATGTCTCATTGCTGGAAGCGTACTCCGTACCTAGGTAGGTATTACCAGCAGGCTGGAGCCGCTGCGGTGACGGCGGCGGCCCTTGTACGGATAGGCGCGGGCTGCGTCGAGAGGTGAAACATGCATCGAGTACGGAGTACATATGTAACTAACGTTGTTATATCAAGAACGCATAGAGTATGCATGCATCGTGTATTTGTCGCGCATTTCGTCTTAGCTTTGTCGCTTTTAGGTACTCTTGCACTGGTAGTCTACATCATTTATTCAAATGGCGTCTTTCGTTATTGGGCCCATAGACGCTGGTGCGACTTGCTGTTTCTGTTTAGACGGATGCCGGTTGTATCCCGACTCCCACCTGTTTCCGTCTCGATTTTGGCCATCACTCGACAGGACATTTTCCAGAAGCAACTCGGAAATGTCAAGAACACAATTTTGTCCACAAGCTCTCCGCTCAAGACTGGAAGCTGCCCGGGGTCTCGGGGGGAGGAGTCTTCGGAGATGCGCAAGCTTGAAGCCAGGAGTCGGGAATATCGTAGCCGAGAGTCTGGCTGGCCCGCCATGGACCCGCACTTCTGCCAGCCGCCAGCCGTCAACAGCACCGTTCACTTGGATGTGGCTGTTGGGCGGCGGCTGAAGACAGCATCGGATGAGCCAATGGCAAGGCCCAACTCGGTCTTCGGTTCTTGTTCGGTGATGGCCTCATTTCCCCTTCTTCCATCCACCGCCACCACTGCCGCTGCCGCTGCCACACGCCAGTGCCATTCGTGCACCGCGGGGGAGATTGCTGCTGCGTCTGCGTGTCTCGTCTTGTCTTTGTCCTGAGGCTGTTGTTTGTGCATACGTACGTATGTATACATGCCTAGTAACCTACTGCATATGGACTCTGTAACAGCTGAGCATGGATCTCGTCAGGGAAGCGGTGGCTGCCCAGTGCCAGGTATAACACACCCGGGCTTCTTTCTCCCCCTCCTCTACCGTCCTTCTCCCCCCCCCCCCACCCTTTCCCTTGATTCATCACGTCTTTTCTACGTTGCTTCTTCAATCTTGACGATCATCGTCGGCGGTCGCCCTTCGACCCTGACATCAAAGCGGGCCAGGGGACGTAAAGGGAACATGGCCCCGCGCCACTGCGACATGAATCCCGACTGAAAGGTCGCAGTGACGATGGTGGGGTTTCCCTTTCGCGTGGCGCCTCAGCCCCCCGGCCGCCTGGGCAAAACGCCCAATCCCCGCAACACTCGGGTCTCACACGCGTACTCCTCGTACGGTAGTAGGCTTACATGAGCTTTCCTCACCATCCTGTCTCCCAATAGGCAGGCAATAAGAGACGTGATGGCTGCCAGCATGTCGCTGATTCTGCCTCCCCGGTTCATCTTGGAATACTTCTAAATCAAGCCGTCTGACCAACTTTCGGATCCTTGACTCTTCCTCGAACAACTTTTATACTCGTAGTCTTGCCATCACCAGGGAGGGCTAGATTCTAGAATCACATTGCTTTCTTCCACTCTCATTGTTTGAAGTGGAATACACAATTCTCTTACACAATGTACTCGAGTTCTTCTACCACGGAGCGCCAGCAGTTGCCAAAGTATGACCTCCAACATGTTCTTCTGCCGAGAGGAAGCAACATCACGACGTATTTGCTAATACTATACGTGGTATAGAACTTCAAGTCACGGATCTCTGATGTCGACGTTTCCTATCACCCAGAAACAGCGTGCGACGCGTGCCAAGTTTGCCAAGGTGCGAACAGGGTGTGTCACTTGTAAGTATCTCTCACTTTGCACTTTCCAGTGCTCAAAATCCAGGCCTTTTGAAAACGTGTTGCTGACCAGGATGCATAGGCAAGTACGCATGCAATCAAGTAATGCCTCTATCAGACGCAAAGAGTATTAAGCTGACTAGTCTTGTAAAAACAGAAAGCGTCACGTCAAATGCGACGAGACGAAGCCTGCATGCAAGAACTGCATCAAATGGGCCGGCTATTGCGGCGGCTACGAAGCCATCCACAGCCACTCCAAGTCGCCGACAAGACCTACGAAAAAGCCCTTACTCGCGCATCCCAGCTCCGATCGCGATGTTACCTCATCACCTGAGGATTCCGCCGCCGGACCGCAAGACTACTTCTGGCAGTATCAGTCCCCGTCGGGAAGTGTATCACCACCTGCCTCCATCGGATCTCAAAACAGCCTTCACAGTTTCTCAAGCTACGTCACCGCGCCCTGTTTCTTTACCACGGTGCCACCTACAATTTTCGACGACACATTCTGGGAATGCATTCTCCCTCGCTTGGTGCAAGACAACTCAGCAATACATTACGCCCACCAAGCCGTCCACACGCTCCTCTGTGCTAAAAGTGCAGAGGTCCCGTACTTGGGCCCGGCTGCAGGACGAGATTACTACGGCGAAGCGCTTACCTGCTATGGGCTCGCTCTCTCAGAGACCAGGAAAGCCACGTCGCAGCAGACTGATCTCCGCGAAGCGATAGTGTGCTGCATGTTCTTTGTCATATTTGAAAGTCTAAACGGCGACAGGGCATCCGCGCAGGCTCATTTGCAAAGTGGGCAACGCTTGTCAATGGAGCTCGGCGCTGAGGATTTTCACCGGAATCTACATATTGTGCTGCAATATGTTGCGCAACAGGCTCGCGAGTTCGACTTTGACTTTGATGATACGCATGGGCTTGCCGGTGAGAGACGGCGCAGCATTTTGGAAAGTCTCATCTTTTAGGGACGGTTTGCTGATGGCCAGGTCGACCGTCGCACTGCTGTCTGTGCTGGTCCTAGGTAGATCGAACTTATCCTGTGATTTATTTCTGTTTAGCGTGGCGCGGCATTTTTTGGGGGGAACTTCATCTTGTGCCATCTATGTTCTGGCTTTATATCGGGTTGCGCAATAATATATCCGTTGAATAAATGTTGGGGAATGTGACACTTTATGTGAGAAACAGAACCGCCCTCTGGCTAGCAGTCTACTTTGTCCTTGTTCATCCTTGATTTCTGGGTCACGCGCCAGTCATTAGAATTAGGCATGGGCTTGTCATGTAAGTCGAAGTATCACGGTAATGAAATTTCGAGACTCGAAGCTCTATGCGAGAAACGGGGGTTTCCTGGTCATGGGCCACCAAAGGGAGTCTGTAGTCTTTAGATATTAGATAGGCACGGGGCGTTGTGTTCCTGCACCATGGGACTGCATCTGTAGTAAATGCAACATCAGGTTGATCGATAATTGAACCATCTCGTCAGACACAGGCTTGATGTTCCCACAAGATCTTCAGATACCTGCCCGCTGCTTCTGTGGTCATGGTCGTGGACGCATCAATTGCATACAAAACACGTCATATGTAGGTATTGCCCACTGTCGCTGTCGCAAAAAGCAAGCGCGGCAAGTCGTGTCGTGACTCGTGACTCGTAGACCTTTCACATCGTCATCAGTCATGACTCATCAGTCATCAACGGCTAGGTACCTTAGGTACCTCCTATGTAGAAACTTAGAAGTTGGTTCATGGTGGGGCGGCGACGACCGACCTCTTTACGCGTCACGCGCAACCACCACCAACCCTCCATCTCCATCGGCGGCGGCATCGCACATGCACTCGCCATGGCCCATTCTCTCCCCCCGGGACTGCTGCCCTCCGAGGTAGCCTTCCTCTGCGAAATGGAGCTCGTCACAATTGTCCCCCGACAGAAACTAGAGTCCATTGACCTATTATCGGTACGTGAGACATCCCACCCAAGCCAAGTCCCGTCTCCGATGCCCCCCCCCCCCCCCCCAAAAGAATATACCAGCCAGAAAAAAAACCCCCCATGAACTCCCCAAAAATACCAAAATAAAGACAACAACCATATTAATCATAATAAGAGCCTTCCTCCTAATAGGGCCCAACATGCCAACTACGACCCCCCCGAAGAAGCGACGTCCCCCTCTGGCTAGCCCTCCTCCTCAAAAAACAACGACGCGCCAACATCGTTCCCCCGCCATGGCTCCATCCCGACTCCCTTCGCGACGTGATCCACCACGAAACCAAAGTCGATACCAAAGGCTGGGCACCGCCCCCTCCACCACCCTCCCGAGGTGATTCCCGCGGCAACGCGGCTCTCTTTGGAGCTGATGACGATGTCCCCCTATCGGCGCCGTTTCTGCCTTCCTGTACGGCGAATTCACCCTCCGGCGCGTTGCCGTATCACTGGTATGAACTTGCGGAGATGCTGCTCGCGCATGCGGGTGATGATGTGGCGTCTGCGGCGGAGGTTCGCTCGCTGTTGCGGGATCTGCAGGAGGTGAGGGCCGCGAAGATGAGGAGTAGTACGGCGCAGTTGGAGAATGGTGTAGATGGGGTGATGAGTCTGAGGGGCGTGGGAGCGATGGAGTTGGCGGAGAGTAGGGGGTTTGTGACGGGGGTGGTGGAGGGAGTGAGGAAGATTGCTGCGAGTGGGGAGGCGAGTCGGCGGGAGGAGGAGGGGAGGATGGGTGTGGAGGAGGAACAGAGTGATGATGAGATGGGGTTATGATGAGATTCTGGGCGAACCTTGGTGTGAGATGGGGAGTTTTTTCTCGGTCTGACCCCCCTCGGTTCTGGAGCCCATGTTGCAAGGAGTTTCTTTCGACAATGACGGCACGAGGACGGAATCTCTTTGCGTTTGGGTTAATCTTGGGTGTGAGATTGGAATATTTTCTTCTTTTTTCTTTGTTCTTTTGCTTTTGTTTTCTCTGCCTTGGAGTCTGTCTACGGCTCTGGTGTCAAGACTCAGCTTGCATGGAGCATCTTTCGACCCAGACGGCTGAGGCATGGGAATTCTTTGCGGCTCGCAAGACGATCCGCGCGGATACACATTATAGTGTCTGCGACTATCACTGAGGACGATTGATCGAATGACACAGTCTCGAAATGAAAAACAGAGACGGCATGGAGGTGGTGTTGCAGGCGATATACTACGCAGAGAAAGATATATATCATCGGTTACAGTTTTGCTTGAAGATTTCAAGCCTCAAGGGGCAGCATTACCCATGGATGTGGAGCAGCACGATCAGTTTACGCATTGCATCATAGAAGGTGATGAATTCGGGACGGCACATATATCCCTGTAATACATTGTCCTGTTTGGAAACTTATTTACCGAGCGTCGTGTACTTTATTAGAAGAAAAACTGGAAGTTCAGGCCAGAGAATAAGAATAACGGAGTAGTACACGCTATGGTTCGTCTTTTCTGATCCCTCGGATGGCAGCCATGTTCGTCTAGAAACGACCAGCAGTGCAACTCTATCAAGTACGACGTAACGTGTAGATATTCCACTCCCGAGTTCAAAAACTCCTTTCCTACACCCCCCACTAGAGTCGGCTGGTCAAACCGACAAGACCGCACACTGCTCATGGAAATCTCGCAGCAAGTGATGCCCTAAACTTCATCTCCAGGCTTAATAGACTCCCTTCTGAGTCCTCGTCAACACCTCCAACCCAAGTCCCCTTTCCTCACAAATATTCCACCCCACCTTCGTCCTCCCATACTTGCCCAAATTCCAGAACCCCAACCCCCCAGCCATGTTCTTCCCGCAAACTCCATCCATCTCCTCCTCACTGTAGCGCACTTCTTTCCGCCCACACACCTCATATTTCTTGAGGTAATACTGAAAGACCCAGCTACACAGGTACCACGCCACACCATTATGCACCGCCAACACAATCGCCTGCTTGTGTATGCCGTACGCTTCGCACCAGTTCTCGAGCATGCGTCTCGCGAGATCAATATCCGTGCTGTTGAGCTGGCCGGCTTCGTTATCTGTGCATTGAACGCTGTGTTTTGGGGGTGGAACCTGGTAGTTGTGCTCCTTGACAGAGGTGTAGTTTGTGTAGGGATCGATGGCGTAGTGGAAGAAGTGCGCCTGGGGCTGGACGATGCTATAGGGCTCAAAGGTTACTTCGTAGACGCCGTTGTCGAGGAACTCTGGTACGGTCCAGGGTGTGGCGGGCTTGATGAAGATGAAGATGAGGATGAAGAGGGAGAGCGTGGAGAGGAGGGTGTGCTTGGCCATGACGAGGACGGAGGTGAGACTTTGTGTTGTGTATTGAAGGAAAGAATAGATTGTGTTTTCATCATTCTTCTTATTTTCTTGGTCGTTTGGGCTCTAAGTTTCGGGACTTGTTTTCTTGCTCCGTGTGTCCTCGTCCCTCCTTTCTCCGTTAGTTACATACGAAAAAAAAGACTAACTGACTAGTGAGCTCATGTGTAAGCTCTGCCAAGTATGTACCAGCCCATTGGTAAATCTATTCATTGTTCAATGAGAAATGAGAAAAGTTTAAAACCTTGACTCCGCTTCACACTTGCGCAAGCCATGGGGCACTTCGTTCAGGGGGATGGGGTCGCGCCGCTCAGAAGAGCGTGGTTGTGGTTTGGAAAGCATTGGAAGATGCTTTTACTGAGGTGACCGTCGGCGATTTCGCGTCAAAGGAAACACAAAGCCGAGAAGTGATGGTCAAGAATTTTCAGACACAGGAGCAAAAGAGATAGTGACAGGACGCGGAAATGAAGTGATTGCTTTGACGGTGTCGTGCTGTCACGCGAGGTGACTCTGAAAAGGCGGTGCTGTGGGAACACGAACGGGCAAGCAAGACATGCAAACAATGACATGCGGCCAGGAGCCAGAGATAGTCGTGACGCACCAAGAAAATACCCTGTGAATACCAGAACTTCTACTCCGTACCTGGAAGTGATGCCGCTGATGCGCTTCCCCTGGAGCCTGGAGCCTGGAGCCTGGAAGGGAAGGGAAGGGGTTGACGTCCCGCATATCGCCGCACTAGCACCAAAAAGGTAGGAAGGCTTCAGTACCTATCGCCAAGCAAGGCCAGATCCGCGGGCCGCGGCTTATCTTCCCAGTCACAGACTCACGAGTCACAAGCCTTCCAGCTCTCTCTTATTTTACCTGGATCCTACGCTCATTCAAGATTTGACATCATATATCGTACTCCTGACCTAATTCACCAGAATCACGAACCGTAAGCATGAGATTCGCGCATGCGCTCCTCGCCGCAGGCGCACCCCTCGCCTCCGCCCGCTTCTTCCAGCAAATCGAACCCGACAACATAGTCCTCGACCCATACGAGAAGTTCTTGATCGAAACCGCTCCAGGAGAAACCCAATGGGTCACGGAAGATGAGAAGTGGGAACTTCGCCGAGTAAGCCTTGTCGCGCGGTGCAGTCCCTTTCCCTGTGCCGTTCTTCCCCGACACCCTGCGGTGGCAAGCTTCTAGTCGAGGGAAAAGCTAACAGCTGAATGATGCTCCCCGTCTTTCTTTTTGCTGTGTCTTTTATTTTCTCTTTGATGTTATAGAATGGCCTGCAGTTTATGGACATTACCGCCACGCGTGATTTAGGCCAAAAGCAGTTCACCACCAGGACTTCAGTCGCCTTTCCCCGAAAATGCGTTCAACATGATGCCGTCAAGGAGCTCGTTCCGGAGCTGGACAAGAAGCGCATGCGAAAGCACCTAGAAAAGCTGACGAGCTTCCACACGCGATACTACAACTCGGATTACGGCCGTCAGTCCTCCGAGTGGTTACTCGGACTGGTAACGGAGATTATCAAGGGTGCTGGGGCAGAGGGCAAGGTCACCGCGAGGAGCTTCCCTCACACATGGAAGCAGAACTCTGTTATTGCTACCATTCCCGGTAAGAGCAACAGCACCATCATCATTGGCGCTCATCAGGACTCCATCAACTTGTGGTTGCCTATTCTGGCTGCTCCGGGGGCTGATGATGATGGTTCCGGTACTGTAACCATTATGGAGGTGTTCGCAGCGGTGCTGGCGTCTGAGGAAATTGTGGCGGGCAAGGCCGAGAACACGATTGAGTTTCACTGGTATAGCGCTGAAGAGGGCGGTCTTCTGGGCAGTCAGGCTATTTTCAAGGAGTATGAGGAGCAGGAGCGTGATGTCAAGGCTATGCTGCAGCAAGACATGACTGGTTTTGTTAAGGGAACCCGTGATGCGGGTCTTCCTGAGAGCGTGGGGGTCATTGTTGACTATGTGGATGCTGGATTGACCAAGTTTATCAAGCTTATTATCGAACAGGTATGTTTTGTTAGCACAGCTGCCATCTCATCCTCATCCATGCCACTAGACCAAGAGAATTTCGCGATGGGCATCCGTGTTGGGGTATACGCGACGGTCTAGGGATCCAAGGGCAGAGAGAAATATGCTGACCCATTATCTCTAGTACTGCCAAATCCCCTGGGTCGAAACCAAGTGTGGCTACGCCTGCTCCGACCATGCCTCTGCCTCCAAGGCTGGCTACCCATCAGCATTTGTCATTGAGTCCGCGTTTGATAAGTCTAACAAGGACATCCACTCGACATCCGATACTATCGACCGTCTCTCGTTCGAGCACATGCTGGAGCATGCGAAAATGACGCTCGGATTCGTCTACGAGCTTGCCTGGCACAAGTTTGGGGCCTGATGATGCATGTGCAGATTGTATCCAGATATATCCGTCTCTCATGGACCAGCCCACTGGCTGGTTCTTTCCTCTAGAATCAAAGATAGAGCTTGAGTCCCTTCAAATATGTCGTCGTGATGGTCACCGGATTTTGTTCCACGATTCAAGCACCATTCCCGATTTGTCGCATATGGCCGACCTCGAGGGATAAGATACAAGATAAGCAGACGCGACACTCTGCCGTGACATCAAGTCAATCGAGAAGAATCAAAATATTACAGGAACGCCTGGTGTGATGCTTTTGGCTTTTTGCCGTTATCTCGCCTTTTGCCTCTGCCTTGAATCAATAGAAAGCCCATTTCAACCTTGCTCTTGCTTTACCCTGCCCTGCCTTTTATCTTGTCTCCCCAAAAGAACAACAAACAGTAAAGAAAATAAGTTTAAAAAAAATTACCCCAACGCCAGAACTACATGCATCTTGACTTCGGAATACACGAAAGATGATTACTTCCGCCGGCCTCATCACCGTTTACGGTCCCTACCCCTGACCCCCGTGAGGTGGCTGCTGAGGATACCCCCCCCAGCCTTGTTGGCCGCCCTGTTGCTGCATCTGGCTCATCAGCGCGGCCAGCAAGGCAGGATTCAGGAATGCATTCGGCGCAGCACCGCCAGGAGCAGGCTGGCCTTGATTTTGGACGGGCCAGCCAGGAGGAGGCAGAGGAACAGCAGCAGCAGTAGCAGAAGCAGGTTGACCCTGAGCGGCTGGGTTAGGCATAGGCCAGCCAGGAGGAAACTGGAAGCCAAAATTGGGGAGTTGCGCTGGATTCGGCGGCGGCGCGGGATAGGAGGCCTGGGGATTATGATAGCCTTGAGGAGGGAGGGCGTATCCGTCTCGTGAGGGTCCTGCGTTTGCGTCGACGCCGCCGCGGCTATGATGGCTGTTGCCGCCTCGGCTGGATCCCCTGCCGCGACCGCCTCTACCTCTGGAGTCGCCCCCTCGGCCACCACCGCCGCCTCGTCTTGATCCAGCTCGGGGAATTGGCTCAGTAGATTCGCTTGAAACGAGGCCAGACCCGGAGGAACCGAAACCGGGTGGTCGCGTGAGAGGCTTGTAGGGACCGTCATCATCGTCGTAGTTCAATCCTCCATCATCAACGGCCATCTGTTGACTCAACGGGTGCGGACCCCTAGCCTGACCTCCCGTACCGCCAGTACTGTTCTTGCCCTTTGATTTATCCTTCTGCCTCTGCTGCTTCTTCGCTTTCTTGTACTCTGCTTCCTTCTCATCGTCTGAGAACTCCATTTCTTCGTCGCCGACTTCCTCGTCATGAATGTTACTCGCGTCGGAGCCCTTGAGGTTCTTCAACGGTTCTGTAAAGACGTAGGATGCGTGATCGACAGGGTAGAAGATCTTGGTGCCGATCTCGAGGCCTAGGTCTCGAATCTCGTCTACGGAGCGGAAGTAGACGGTGTACATGGGCTGCAGGACCTTGCCGATGGTTTCGGCCACTACGCCAATGACTTTTCGTTGCGCGGTGCAGAGAACGGACCCGGTGTCGAGGACTTGGTATTCGCCAGGGGTGATGGCCTTGATGAGCATGATGGTGTCGACCATGTTCTCTATTGATCCGAGCTCTTCGATTTTCATGTCCTCCGTGATGACGACGTCGGGCTTTGGTAGGATCTCTTCGGCGATTTCGTTCTTGGTTCGTAACTGTGCCGCACTGGATCCTTTACCGCGGTCGCCTTCGTCTTCGGATCCGCCTTCGGCCTCCATCAAGAGGCGGCCCATTTCCTCAACGCCTAGGAGCTCGAAGGCGTCTTTGTCCGAGTCTTGGTCAGAAGAATCGGAATCGCTGGAGTCGGAGGAGTCGGAGTCAGAAGATTGGTAAGGCGAGGAGTCGACTTCCCATTCTGGATGCTCGCCCTGGTCATTTTGAAGCTCGGCTTCGCCTGTGGGAGGCTGTGGCTGTCCGGGCGCAACGGGCTGGGTGTCTAGGCCCCCGATGGCGGCCTCGAGAGCCCCGGTCAGTGACGGCGTATTATCGGGCTCGTCAATATTCATAGCATCACCAGTGCTCATATCTTCCTGAGGCGCAGCAGCCGCACTCACGGCTACTTCTTCTTCTCTGGTGGTCGTTTCCTTGATGGTCTCCTCGGCGGCCACATGGGACGCGACAGGTACATCGCCCACGCTGGCTGCGGCGACGAGAACGTCGGTTGGAAGAGGAGGGAGGACCTCGTTGGGCTTTGCTTGCCCCAGACCGGGGATCTGGAAGCCAGACATGGTCAGAGGGAGTGCGCAATGGAGGGTCAAGTCCAGCTAGAGATCGTAGACAGATGCGCCAGCTGTGAGAGAAGACTGAGGCGCAACCTGGAGGAGTTGGTGCGCAGAAAGATCAGAAGTGAGATGGTTCAAGTGAGTGATGATGCATGCATGTAGGCTGTAGCTATGCGAAGTGTAGAAGGCGAGGGCGCCCGTTGTATGAAGCTTGTTTGCGGATAGTCATGGGAGTGACTAGTTTTCTCAATGTCGCGATTGCTAGACGGCCATTGATTTTTGCGCGAGACGAAAACCTGGACCCTGCGACAGAAAAAAATCCCAAATCTGTCCGATAAGAATTTAAGATCGCCAATCGGTGAGGGTGGACCCACTGGCTACGTACCTACCTACCTATGTACTACCTACCTAGGTATGTAGATAGGTACATATTACATAGGTAGGTAATGTACCCAGATACTGAAGTCTGACAGCCAGGTAGGTATCGCTGTATCTTGTTATGTATGGTATGCACTTCGATTGTAATATATAATGTACTGTGTACGTGCTTACTACCGCGCCACGATCATGGAAGTTACGAGGCAACCTAGAGGCTCGGGAGTCGGTACATGATACATCTCGTAGGTATGTACCTAATGTAGCAGGCAGCGGCCCGCTTATGTATTACGCCGCACGCGGCACGCGTTACTGTTGGCCCCAAAGCGCCGCAGCTTCACTGCGGACAGCGTGTATAGCAAGCTCAAGGGGTTCGATATTGACTTCTCCCCAACGTTGGGTCCGAGCCTTTCGCGAGTCACAACACATAGGCAGCACAACAGAACAACAGTCGCGAATATGGCTTCGAATCTCCCGCAAGGCCAGCGGCAATTCGAGCATCCGGCTTCCAGTCATGCCAAGAAGAAGTAGGTCGGCTTCGTTCCTCCTTCGTTCTTCTCTGCTGCCCCGTTAGCTGACCCGCATCGTCATTCCACAGGCGCAAGGGCCCTTTACCAATCGAGCCCATCACCGCCTTCTATGTGTTCTTCGCGGCTGCCATGATTGCGGCCCTGTTCGCGCCGATCCAGGACTGCGATGAGACCTTTAACTACTGGGAGCCAGCTCACTACCTTTCTCATGGCTATGGTTTGCAGACGTGGGAGTACTCCCCCGACTATGCCATCCGAAGTTGGCTGTACGTCGGTCTGCACGCTGTGGTGGGAAACCTCCGCCGGCTGCTACCGCAGTCTTCCAAGGTGTGTATTTTAGTCTTGTCATGCGACTTCTCTGTATCGTCTGTTCTCTGTCTGCTGACCGTGCTTGTGCTGTGATGAGGTCTCCGAGTTCTACTTGATTCGCTACGGACTTGCCTTTCTGTGCGCCTTATGTCAGACTATCTTGTTCAAGGTCATTAGCCTGACCCTGAACGGCAGAATCGGCATGTTTTTCCTGATTGCCACTGTCACCAGCCCTGGAAACTTTCACGCCAGTGCTGCCTTCTTACCGTCGAGCTTCGCCATGTACATGTGCATGATTGGTGCGGCTTCGTTTATGAACTGGCGGGGCGGCATCAAGACTGCGCATGGCATCTTCTGGTTTGCGGTGGCGGGCATTCTTGGATGGCCGTTTGCGTCGGCTCTTTGTGCTCCCTATCTGTTAGAAGAACTGGTGCTTGTCTTCTTTAGTGACAAGGATGCTTTTATTGAAGCGATTATTCGCTTCTTCCGAGGGGTCATTGCCGGCTTACTTGTTCTTGTGAGTCACCTATGCTTTGATACGACCTTCGGTTTTTCTTCACGGCCAAGACTAACGCATCGATAGTTCTTTGACTTTCTGATCAATCTCTTTTTCTATAAAAAGATGGCCGTTGTCAGCTGGAACATTGTCAAGTACAACATATTCTCCTCCACCGGTGGCCCGGAACTCTATGGCACAGAGCCCTGGACGTTTTACATGAAGAACTTGGCGCTCAACTTCAACATCTGGTTCGTCTTAGCGCTCCTAGCCCTACCCTTGTTCCTGCTCCAGAAAGTGGTTTCGCCCTCGGGACACGGCTTCCAGTCAGGACTGCGGACCGTGGTTTTTGTCGCACCCTTTTACATGTGGTTGGCCATCTTCACGGCGCAGCCTCACAAAGAAGAAAGGTTTATGTATCCGGTGTACCCGTTCCTGGCGCTGAACGCCTCCATCTCTCTGCACATCATCCTGGCCGCTGTTGGCAGCACCAACCCGGGCACATTGGCAGGGCGGATCCCCGCTCGCCTCAAGCTTCTCGGTGTCAGCATCGTCATGTTATTAGCATTGGATGTAAGCCTGCTTCGACTTTACGGCATCTACTCAGCTTACTCGGCGCCCCTCAAGGTCTATTCGAGATTGTGGGGTGCCCGCGACGGGCAACCTTCCCTCGGGCGAGAGGGCGACCTTGTTTGTTTCGGCAAAGATTGGTATCGCTTTCCGTCCTCTTTCTTCCTCCCCAAAGAAATGCACGCCAAGTTTGTGCGCTCCGAGTTCAGAGGTCTTTTGCCGGGCGAGTTCTCTGAGGCCAGGACTGGGTTCGGCTTCTGGAGCGGAACATGGCTGCCGACGAGCGGATTGAACGACCGAAATGAAGAAGATCCGGGCAAATACGTGGATCAGAGAGCGTGCTCGTTCCTGGTCGACACGCAGTATCCGCTGCGAAAAGAATCGCCGCCTCCCAGCGAGCCTGATTTCGTGGCGGATTCCAACACGTGGGACATTGTCCAGTGCGAGCCCTTCCTCGATGCTGCGAATACGCACATCCTAGCTCGCACGCTTTGGGTCCCGGAATGGCAAGCTGTGCCAGAGAAGTACAGGAGGAAATGGGGGCGCCATTGTCTGTTGCAGAGAAGAAAGGTGACCTAAATGGGATAGGAAGATGAAACGAAAAAAAGAAACCAAAGTCATGTGGCTCACTGCAAAAGACGGAAAACGCGATTCTGAGACTCATCTTGTTGAATATGCTCATCCAGCGAAAGGATCCTGGTGCGCAATCTTTGAGGATGAATGTATTACATAGTGAAGCCCGACCAACTGCATACGCCGCCAGTAATATCCGCCAATAGAAGCCCCTCTCCTAAATGTTTGCTGCCTCCTCGTCGCGTTCAGATCTTCCCGCGATGCGAATCAGCCACTCTGCTTCCCGACGATCCAAGATGATCAGCCCGGCCTGGGCCGCCTGTTCTTACTTGACAGCGGGTCCAAGTCAACGGGGTGAAGACGACACACAGCCACACGGATCGCTGGCCGGACTGTGGAGTTTCAACTTGAGCGTGGCGATAAGAGGGCTGAATCGTCACGAAACCCCCTCGAGACTCAGATTGGTGATGCTTGTCCCGCGGGTTGTCTTGAAAGTTGTAGCCGTGCGTGGTGGACGGGGAAATACAGTCCGACTGGGAGGACCGCCCGGGCCCACTGAGTAAAGGGAGGAGGAGTTTGGGATCTTATACGGATATGCATGGAGATGGAGCCGTCAATCAGTTTACGAATATTTATGTACAACAGAGCATGTAACTGGGGATGGGCTGAGAGCTGGAGCGCACAACTGTGTAAGCTGTTCATCTGGCCTTTCTTGATTGTTCTTGATTCTTGATCCTTTCTTGAGTCGTTCTTATACACAAATGAATACTTAGCTATTTAGACGCACGCATGTACAATATGGCAATCTTTTTCTTTTCTTCCGTGTGGAGGACCAAACCCAGTACGTATGTACATACCTGGTAGAGCGCAACGACCCAAATGAGGGCCAACAACGCATGGAAGAGGGGCGTGACATTGACGCTGCCGAGGCTTTCAACACAGAAAGGTGAAAACGGTGTGCAGTCAACGACATACGCATAAGTAGTTAGGTACCCCGTACGGCGTACGGACTACGGAGTATGTACACACATATCTGCGTCTCCCCATGTTCATTCGGCTCCTCTTTCCTCTTTTCTTTTCTTCTACGGAGTACATAGGTATTTCTGTAAAACAAGACTGGCACCTTCTCTTTCTCATCTCCCCGATCCCGCACGACATGCCCGAACGGCGTTGCTTTTCATGTCTCGTTTCACGTGTGAGATTGCACAGCTGTACGGCCTGTTGCTACATATAATTCTTGGCTAAACGTCCTCGTAGACGAACGCTGTTGCAACCTGCAAGAATTGTCGAAAAATTTCGGCTCTGCGCATGGACGTCGAGTGAGAAAAGACCTTGTCTGTGTGGTTGATGAAGGGTCGCAGCAGTGCTTAGGTAGGTACCTACAACCTACCTCTACCTAGGTACGTAGGTAGGTACCTAGCGGAGCGCTGGACAAACGGAGCAAATGGGGCCAAGGGAAGCCTGGGAAGCCTGAAGGGGACAAAGCTGGCCTTGTCTCAGGATTCCTAGGGAGCCTGGGGCTTCTGGTGTACATACCTACGTACCAGGTACATACCTAGGTACCTAAGGAGGTAACGCAGGGAGTCGCGTGGGGGGGGGGGAGGGGCTTGGGCTTGGGGCTTGGGTGGACACTGGGCAGTTTGGCAGTTTGAGGAGTGTTTGGCAGTTGTCTAGCAGTGTTTATTAGAAGCAGTCGTGTTCGCAGTGCCCCGGCAGCTGTATCAAAGTGCCAGTCGTCTATAATCGTACCGTCGTACGACAGGTTGTAACTTGTGACTTGTGCCCCAAGTTCCAACAGCAAGTCCCAAGGCCACGCCGGACAACTTTCCATCGCCTCGGACTTCTCTCCTCACTTTGGCGCCATCTTGTCTCAGCCTCAAGGGCGGTCCGGGGTCGTGTCACCTGAAGGGCGAATAACAATACGAATTGCGCAAGTCTCTGCGGACGCACCAGTTTTGGGTGCGTCCAGTTTTTTGAACCTCGAAATCGCTCGAGGCTAGCACCAATCGGGCCCTTCGGCTCGTACCCGTCGTCCACATCTACCTACATAGGTAGCACATCAACATCTGGCATTTGACACAAAATAGCATGGCATAGCAAAGGCGTTTGTGTTTTGTTTGGCCTCCCTGGCCTTGCTAGCCTAGGTACCTGACTACAGGATGTTTCGACAAGGTGCTCCTCATGGCCGCGCATGGCACAGGTGTCAACAGCGTTTGCTTCTTCGCCTACCCACCTACTTGTTGATCCAGCAACTCGCCAGCGCATCCCATCAGCTCATTCTCTCTCGCTTCCACGGCCCGAAGAGAGAAAGATTATAGCCTGTTCTTGGTCTCGTCCGCAGTTACAGTGACTTCATTGTCAAATTGTCTCTGGAGGCGGACCAAGGTGACAACGTGGAGTCAGAGAGGGGGAGCTGTGCGAAAACATCCGCCAATGCATGAGGAGCTTGATTTTGTACGGAGTATCCTGCCCCTCGTTTCTATGCAGGTTACGGGCTCTCGGCCGGGGCTTTCTGCAGGCCGTTTGGCCGCTTGCGTACGTTGGACTCTCCCTCCGGCTACGTGCCGCCGGTGTGATGAAGATAAAGAATTCCGAGTGTCTGGATTCAGGACCCTGGCTTTTGGCGTGAGTCGCGTGGGAGAAAGACGCCTTTTCTGATGCAAGTCTGATATAGTTATCGAGCCTTGTTCCCTGTGGTCCACATGGTAATAGACTCACTGTTCTGACGTCTGCGACGTCCACAACTTGCTGGGACTTGTTGTTTTCCCTCCTCACCTCCCCTGCTTCGGACAATTCTCTGTCCGTTGACGGGCTCACCAGCCCACTCTTCCTCGCTTCTTTTCCTTTCTTTTTCATCCCCCATCCCTCCCGTTTGTCGTGGCCGACCCTTCTTAAAATTTCATGGTCCAATCTCAAGATGCCCGTTTCATTCAGTTGTCCAAACGTCACTTGCCAGCTGCGCTGTTTCGACACACGGCCTTGAAGCCGCCATTACCAACGGTGACAGAAGCGAGGCTCTCACGCGGACTGTTACGACCGGTTTTCCTTGTCATACTACTTTGTTTTTGTTTTCTTACGTGTTTGTTTTACCTTGTGTGTCTGGCCTTCTAAATAGACCAGACCTTTTCCACTTCTAACCACCCGCCCATCCACCATCCTTCAATCCATCTATCTGCCTTGGCATCTCAAGACTCAACATCTCATTTTCTATTCCGACCCCAATCCCTTCCCGGTAGCACGAAAACGTGATTTCTCAGAAGCAATGGATACATCGCCGAGCACAAGACGGCCGGGGGATATGATCCCTCGGCCGAGTCCAGCTCACTCACCACCAGCGTCGGATTTTACATTTTTCCCTTATATCCACACACGAACAGGCGATCCTGTAAAACTAAAGAATTCAATCACCGGCCCGTTGTCTGGCCTTTCGAGTTCAGTCAGATATGCCAGCGGAAAACATGCCGACGTCGAACTGGTGCCACAGCCGAGCGATGATGCTCAGGATCCGTTGGTGAGTCGTCAATGTACCCTCACACAAGGCATCGTGTGACTCTGATCCATTTCGCGGCTCAATTGACTAATCTTACTTATTCACTCTTCTTCGTAGAATTGGCCTTGCTGGCAACGGGATCTGCACTTTGTGTCACTTCTCGTCATGGTTGTGATCGTGGGTGCCACAAAGACAGTCTTCATTCCCACAGCGGGCTCGTTGTCAGAACTCTATCGAGTGTCTGGCACGTCCATTGCTGTCCTGACTGCAGTGCCACTCATGGTCTCGGCCTTGACTGGAATCATCAGCGCCATCGTGGCCAGATTCTGGGGCAAGCGGCCAGTATATATGGCGGCGGCTTTGCTCATGTTCGTCGGCACCATGTGGAACATGACAGCGGGCGACCATTACGGGTCCTGTCTCGCAGCTCGAGTTATCCAAGGCCTTGGCTGGGGTGCCTTTGACGTATTAGTCAATGGCTCTATCCAAGATACGTACTTTGTAAGCGGGAAACCTACTCCTTGTTTTCCTGATGGTTTTGATTACTTCTGTAATCTTGTGTTCGGTCTATAAATTTCGTTTGCTCTCATCTTTCGTTTGACTCTCTTCTACACATGCTGATGATGAGTCGGATGACAGGAGCACGAAAGGAACGTTCCGTTGACAATATACAACATTGCTTCCATCACGGCCACATGGGGTGCACCGCTCCTCGTCGGACTGGCCTCCAATGTCAACGGCTTCACGGCCGCGTTCCGCATCATCAATTGCTTGTACGGTGTCGCCCTTCCTCTTCTCGCATTTGCCGCCCCCGAGTCCGCCTTTGATCGCGCAAATGGTGCGGCCACGTCAATACCACCCCCTAAATCATGGAGGTTCCGATATCGAGAGAAGGCGCTGAGCGTCCCCGAGTATTTTGCGCAGATGAAGCTCTTTTCTTCGCAAGCGCCCGTGACGTTCTCCTCGCTTCTACAAGCCCCCCGCGCGCTGGTCGCGCCCACCACGTGGATGCTTTTCCTTCTCACGCTCGTGCCCTTTGGTGCCCTCTGGGGTCTGACGACGACCATCTCCATCATTACCACCCCGGCGCCTCTCTCACTGAGGGTTTCCCTGACAGGAGTCTTGATGACGGGACCATGGGCCATTTCTATACTGTGCGTCGGGGGAATCTCATTATACCGAGGCCTGCACGGACAACGGTCAACTCGGCACGTGAGCTGCTTGCTTCTCGCCGCCGGCACCGCCCTGGTCCTCATCGGCTTACTGTCCTACGGTCTAGGCATCCACGGCTTCATGAACAGCCATCCGTCTTCCTCCGGCCCTATTTTCTCTCCCGTTGCCGCCAAGCAGGTCAGCCTGCCACTCTTGTCTTTACAGCTGGGCATACTCGCCGGCGGCAGCTACACCCTCGACACCACCGTCCGGGCCTTCATCGCTCGCTCCGCGTCTTTTACGTCATCCAGCGTTGCCGTAAGCCAGCGCACTAGTTTCGATATGCTCTCTGCCGTGACTGTGCTTCGCAGTATCGCCATGGGCAATTTTGTTCTCATCCTGCCACATGTCGTTACCAACTATGGCGGTCTCAAGGCGGCGGTTATTGGGCTGGCTGCGATACAAGCCGTCCTGACGGCCGGGCCAATGACTCTTTGGTGGCTGTGCGACAAGTCGGTGTGGCAAGTCGATGGTAAGATTATGGATTTGGTGAACTGGAGGTTGTTGAGGAGGGCGTCGACCAGTTTCTTTGATGCCGACTAGACAGTCACACGTGCATTTGATCGCTCTTTGCTTGCTTGTTTATTCTTCTTCCTTTCTTTTGTCCATTTGGGTCCTCATTTATATGCATATCTGTTTCTTCTTCCTTCTTTCTTCTCTAAATTTTCTCTCCTTTTGCCTATATATCCATACATCGTTCTTTTTTTGCTTCTTGCATTTCGCATTATTCTTCTCTCCTTTTTAAAAAGTACGACGACTTCGACAAGTCGGCATGCCACATGACCTCTTTTGGCTTGATTTGTATGACGAAATTTTCAGCATTCCATGTACATTGGATGACAAGACACAGGAACCAGACCGGTGGGGGGATATAAATGAGGGATGCATATCATATAGCGTTTTCTGGAGTACTTGGAGGGGAATCCTTTACTAAAAAGTTACTTATATTTATAATATGGGATACCATATAACACATGTGGTCTTGAGTTTACGGTAGTGCGTAGCCTTGGGCGGACAGTTTCTGTGTATATTTCGTTCTCTATGCAGTTTGCAGGATTTTGTTTGCGCTTGGGCAGTGAATCTAGACAATGACTACGTCCACGATAAGCTGAAAATCTGAAACGAGCGTAATCACCTCGCACTGCAACGTGGCCATGAATCGCACTTGAATGCTATTTACGCCGACGAGTCGGAAAGATAAAGTAAAGTCCCGTATACGTAGCACTAAGCACACGGCCCAGACGGGAGCAAGGCGGGGAACAACCCGCGCTTATGCGTCATCCGCGCGCTTCCTTCCGTTAGATGACACGAAGGATCGCTTATCTCACTCGTACTTGCGTTAATGACTCGCAGTCGCAGTCCGCTGACAAATAGTTCTTTCGTCCTTCCGTCCTTCCGTCCTTCAGTGCGTAAACGAAAATTGCGTCGGCACGTCGTGTCGCTTGCACCATAGACAGTGCAAAACTCAATACAACAACCACTACTTCTTGTTGCCATGTGCACGAGTTCTCTTGGTACCGCTTCATTCTCCAAATTGCAATGTCGTCGCCTATCCATCATCAGCCTGTTTGCCATTGCCACCGTTCTCATTGCTTGTCCCTCCTCTCGTGCTGCGGGTAGTGTGAAAAGCTATCCAATTTGAATCTCACAACCAGGATACTTGGCTCGATGGGTATATAACTCAGATGGTATACAGAAAATCCGGCCTCTTGTCGCCGAGTTCATTCATCTCCGCCTCCGTCATCCCCGCCACCCAACTGTCGCGATCCCCCCGACGCCGCCTCGCGTTCTCCTTTCTCAGCGCGGTCGCAAAGAGGACAGATCCACCAAACAAGCACACGACGAGATAGGCGAGAATGGTGCCATGACCCTCAAGATAGCGAGGCGGCGAGCGGTAGATGACGCTACTCACAACGCCATTCAAATTGCCCCAGCCGATGAACATCCCCAGCACAATGCCGCGCTTGTACACACCCTCCACATTGTTGGACACCCACACAACGGTGAGAGGGATGGGCGGATATATCCCCATGGCCCCAAGAAAAGTCCCTGCATACTGCACTGCAGGATTTGTGCTCGAGATCAGCATGACGAATCCGACAGCAGCCACCACGGCAGAGCCCATGATGAAGACGCCTCGTCTCTGGAGTCTGTCGGACAAGAAACCAACAACGACGGTCAACACAGCCGCCAAGGCATAGGGCGGCACACTCAGAAGCTGATTCTTGATGACATCGTCGGGGGAGGTGAAACGCATGGACTGGATGATCGTAGGCAAAAACACACTAAACGAGTACAGGGGCATCAACGAGCCCATATAGATGAGCATCGCGTTATATGTCTTCCAGTCTCGCATAGCCGCCCACGCATACTCCCACTTGAAATCCTCATGTCTTGCTGCGCTCTGATTATCGTTCTTCAGCCGGAGAAGTACCCTCGCGCGGTCTTGCGGCGACAAAAAACGCGCTTCGTCGGGGAAGTCATGCACCATGAAGAACGATATGAAGCCGACGAATATTGTCAGTGAGCCCTCGATGATGAAGATCCAGGCCCAACCGGCGATGCCGCGCATGCCGTCCATTTTCTGGATCCCTGCTGCGAGGAGCCCGCCAAAGGAGCCGGCCAGGGCCGCCGCGGAGAAGAAGATGGCGGCGCGGACGCCGAACTCGTTGCGCTTGTACCAGCAGGAAAGGTAATAGTTTACGCCGGGGAATAGGCCTGCTTCGGCGACGCCGAGGAACCAGCGGGCGGCCATGAGGCCAGACCAGTTTTTGACGAAGCCCATGCCGAGCATGCAGGATCCCCAGATGATCCTAGGAGTAGGCAAGTGCCAAGTGGTAGGGTTGCGTTAGCGCACTTGCATTAAGATCTGGGGAGCTGGATAGTGAGAAGCACTGAGCAGAAGGGCAGAAGGGCAGAAGGGCAGAAGGGCAGAAGGGCAGAAGGGCAGAAGGGCAGAAGGGCAGAAGGGCAGAAGGGCAGAAGGGCAGAAGGATGGGAGCCAGGGAGAAAACAGGTGAATCGCACAGGAATAAAGAAAGACGGCATCATCAGGAATTGGAACCAGAAGCACGGCGTAACGACATGAGCCAGCGAGTACTTACATGATAACCGGAATAAAGCGAGAAGGCTTCCACCTCTTGAGAAGGAAATTCGAGAGCGCCTCAAAAAGCGCGTACGATACAAAAAAGATGATGAGCGTGGCCGGATATTTGAACGACTTGGGATCAATTCCAAGGTCCCTCTCGAGATGCGCAATCTTGGCATTGCCGATATTGGTGCGGTCCAAAAAGCAAATCAGGTACAACAAACACAGCTAGCAAGCACAAACTCAAGAGGTTAATTTTGCAATTGTTTCATGCTATTGACAATACTTTATAGCTGTGATGAACAAAATTACGGCGGTACGGATAGTGTACATACCCATGGTATCAGTGCAATATCGAGTTTCCACAGCAATTTACGCTCCTATCTCCCACAGCAGCCAAGGTCGTCTAGGTCAGCAAAAGGCGGAGGGCGCCAACGTAGGCTGTAGCACGGCAGAAGGGGCGACAAGTCGCGCGAAGCAGCTCCTGGGCTCACCACTTCTTTTCTTTGAGCCTCAGACAAACCGGCATCGGGATCAGCCAGCTGTTCAAGGTTGGAGCTTTTCACGGAGCCGGTGACAGGACCATAGTCGAGCGCATTGCTCGCTTTCTCGAGCTGGCTCATTCTAAGCGCGTGGTGGGATCGTGCTTCTTCAGATAGGTTACAGGTATATCAACTTGATAGAAGGCTATTGTGCGCTCGAGTTTAGCAAAACTGTGTAAATGGGGAGCTGTGGCCTGTAGATGCAGGAGCCAGAAGTGGTGTTGGGACGGACAACAGCGAGAAATTCGAAAAGTTGAAAATGGCGGATGACGAGGTTATATTAACAAGAGCGGCAGCAGAACGGAACTATCAAAGTTGCATCTCGCGTCTCATGTTGCACTGTACTGTACGTACATATGTTTGTATTGTATGTATTGTATGTATGTACATACAACGGGTTTGTAATACGGAACGGCGACAAATTCACATACACACACAGGTTTGTAATACATGCCTACATGCGCTAGCCCAATCTGGCCCGATTCCAGTCTCCCCCGCTGATCTTTGTCCCGTCGCCCGTCGTCCCGCGTCTGGGGCAGATGGGGTTCTACCGTTCTCCACTTCATTTTGATGGAATGCGGGGCAGACTTTGCCCCATGGAGTTAGGACTCGGGATGTACCTAATGTATGTACATTGTACCGGATATGTAGCACATGGTGTATCCGACCAGAAGACGCACAATGCGGTGCAACATGTCATGTGCGATGAGCAGGATTGTGAGGGGAGAAATGAAGAGGAGAGGGATATGCCGCGCGGAACGTAGACTCATTGGCTGGTGCAGGTACCTAATGTAGGTACCAACATTGTTCTTCTATCTGTGGGGTTACATAATCTTGTTGCTGCCTTTCCTGTAAAGACCCCTGTTTCCTCCGCACATTGTGTTACGTGTCACGCGACTCACGCCGCGCTACTTCACCGCCATCGAGCCGATAACACAATGCCGCAGTTGGCTGAAGGAACAAAAACGCGCTTGTTCAATCAGGAAAACTTGAAAACATCGCGACAATCTGTTGAAACTTCCTCGAGCACCAACATCACTGACACGCCGGATGCGATCTCTGACTCTGTGCGCTGTTCCCTTTCTCGCAACCAGTATCTGACTATCATCATCATCATCGTCGTCGTCATGAAGCCTTGCCGTCGCCCACCGCAGGCGACACCAGTTTCGATATGCTCCCTGGCGTGGTTGTGCTTCGCAGTCTACTGTCTCGCCACGGGCATTTTCGTTCTGATCCTGCCTCATGTCATAACGTCGTTCCCATCTATGGTGGCCTCAAGACAGCGGTTATTGGGCTGGCGGTGATACAAGTCTTGTTGACGCCCGGACTGATGACTTTGTGGTGGCTGTCCGATAGGTCGGTCTGGGCCATGGACCTGGTGAACTAGAAGTTGCTGACGAGGGCGTGACGCGTCTACCGGTTTCTTTGATGCGGTCCGCGCGGCGCGGACTAGGCATTCATCGTTCACACACGTGCATGAGGGTCAAGGCCCAAGGGGCGTCAGACTCACCAGTCACAATAGATTCGGTCGCTCTCTGCTTGCTTGCCCCTTTTATTCTTCATTCTTTTCTTCATTACGATTTGTCAGTCATCGACGCGACGAATATGAAACTGCGTCTGTCTTTGGACCCAACTCAATCTCTCTATTGAGAATTGGCAAAGCCCGGTGTTCTTTCCCCATGGTGTGTTACGGGGGCCTTTCTTACCTTGGTTTGCGTTTCTTGCTCTTGCTTTCGGTCGGAGGCTTTGTTCGACTACGCCGCTACGTAGTACGGCCCAACTTTTGTCGATCCTAAAAGTCGTGTCTGCTTGCGGCTCCCGGACTCATAACCTACTAAGCGGGTGCACAGTGATAGTCTGATAGACGCCTTACGACAAGTTACGAGGTTGAATTCTACACCATTTGAAATGGATTCTCGCCGCTCCAATACATGTCCCTTTTGTGTGGTCCCGTGACCGTTGCCCCGACTACATAAACCAATTTGTCAACGCTGCAGTTTACACTGCGATTCCATAACATTTTCTATCCTTTCAGTATGTCAACGGAAATTGCTTCGAGAGAAAAGACCAATAAGTCGGCACGACGTGGTGCTTACGGCACAAAACTTGATTAGTCCAAGATTGCAACCACACGCGAGGCTGTACGATGTGATGTGCGCGAGATTCTCGATGCTCGTGGTACCGCTTCATTCTCCCTTCATTCTCCAGACTCCAAGTTGGTATCTCGTCGCTGGCCGCTGGGTGTTCCATCACGATTCACCAGCCTGTTTGCCGGTGCCACAATTCTTACTGATCAACCCTCTTCTCGAGCTGTTCATTAACTTATTAAGCTGGCAGTGCCATCGAAGCCAGAGCGGCGAGCCCCCGCGAGTAGTGTGAAGATCTTTCCAATTCGATGCTCACTGCTAGGATTACTTGACTCGAGATTGATCCAAAAAGGATGCAAAAGTCAAACGAGAGCAAAAGTGGCTCGATGCAGATATTCCACTCATTATATGCCATATACATGGCGTAATATGTATGGACACGCTAACGCACAGCTCAAAGGGTATACAAGAAATCTGGTCTCTTGTCGCCGAGTTCATTTATTTCCGCCTCCGTCATCCCCGCCACCCACTTATCGCGGTCCCCTCGGCGCCGCCTCGCGTTCTCCTTGCGCAGGGCGGCCGAATAGAGGAGAGCTCCGCCAAGTAAGAAGACAGCGAGATAGGCGAGAATGGTCCCATGACCCTCAAAATAGCGCGGCGGCGAGCGGTAGATGATGCTACTCACAACGCCATTCAGATTGCCCCAGCCGATGACCATTCCCAGCACAATGCCGCGCTTGTACACACCCTCCACATTGTTGGACACCCACACAATGGTGAGAGGGATGGGCGCATAGACGCCCATGGCTCCGAGAAACGTCCCCGCGTATTGCACCGCAGGATTTGTGCTCGAGATCAGCATGACGAATCCGACAGCAGCCACCACGGCGCAGCCCATGATGAAGACGCCTCGTCTCTGGAATCTGTCGGACAAGAAACCAACAACGACGGTCAGCACAGCCGCCAGGGCATAGGGTGCCACACTCAGAAGCTGATTCCTTATAATATCGTCGGGGGAGGTAAAGCTCATGGATTGGATAATCGTAGGCAAAAACACGCTAAAGGAGTACAGGGGCATCACCGAGCCCATGTAGATGACCATCCCGCAATACGTCTTCCAATCTCGCACAGCTGCCAACGCATACTCCCACTTGAAATCCTCATGTCTCGCTGCACTCTGATTATCGTTCTTCAGCCGGAGAAGTACCCTCGCGCGGTCCTCTGGCGACAGAAAACGCGCCTCGTCGGGGAAGTCATGCACCATCCAGAAAGATACGATGCCGACGCAGATGGTCAGTGAGCCCTCGATGATGAATATCCAGGCCCAGCCGGCGATGCCGCGCATGCCGTCCATTTTCTGGATCCCTGCTGCAAGGAGCCCGCCAAAGGAGCCGGCCAGGGCGGCGGCGGAGAAGAAGATGGCGGCACGCACGCCGAATTCGTTGCGCTTGTACCAGCAGGAGAGGTAGTAGTTTACGCCGGGGAAGAGCCCCGCTTCAGCGGTGCCGAGGAACCAGCGGGCAGCCATGAGGCCGGACCAATTTTTCACGAAGCCCATGCCAAGCATGCAGCAGCCCCAGAGTATCCTGGGGGCCAAGGTAAGTAGAGGGGTTGCGTTAGCGCTTTTGATCAGATTTGTAAAGCTGGAGGGTGAGAAGCAGAAGAGCACAGTATAATGAGTGAGGGATTGAGGGAGAATAGCAAACATGAACAAGCACAGAGATGAGCGTGCTGTGTGATAGCAAGCAGAGACGGTAAAGCAGTAAGACGCAGCGCAACAGAGTACTAGAATAGCACAGTAGTGTAGTAGAAGCAGATGAACTAAGAAGTACACGCATGTATAAAAGGAATGAGCACAGACAGAGTCTAGAGAGAAAACGGAAATATGGACTACAATGGACTACAAAGGACGGGACCATGAAGAAACAGAGACTGGACCAGGAGCAAGACATCAACCAGCGGGTGCTTACATGATCGCCGGAATTAACCGAGAGGGCTTCCACCTCTTGAGCAGAAAATTCGAGAGCGCCTCAAAAATCGCGTACGATACAAAAAATGTGATGAGCGTGGCCGAGTACTTGAACGATTTGGGGTCAATCCCAAGGTCCCTCTCCAGATGTGCAATCTTGGCATTGCCGATGTTGGTGCGGTCCAAAAAGCAAATTAGGTACAACAAACAGAGCTGGCAGGGAGACGATTGTTAGTTTCACTCGTATAGTGCAATGCAGTTGTAGCTATGATGAACAAATCCGCCGCGATAAGGAGGGTGTGCATACCCATGGTATCAGCGCAAGGTCAAGTTTCCACAGCAATTTACGCTCCTATTTCTCACATCACAGCAGCCAATGGCCGTCTAGGTCAGCAAGCGGCGCCAAATGTATTATGTAGACAGTAGCATAAAGTAAAGAGGCAGTGAATCGCGATAAAACGAGCGCGTTAAGTCCGTCTGTTCGTTCGTCTGTCCGCATGGAATGAGGGTGCGAAGCAGCTCACCACTTCTTTTCTCTGAGCCTTAGACAAGCCGGCATCGGGATCAGCCAGCTGCTCAAGATTAGAGCTGGAAAACGAGCCAGTAGCGGGGGCAGTTTCGAGCGCACTGCTCGCTTTCTCGAACTGGTTCATCGGAAAGGCGTGGTGGAATCGCGCCTATTCAGATCTATACCAGGTGTTGTATATCGACTGGATGGGAAGGCTATGGTGCGATTGAGTCGGCAAAGGCTGGCAAAGGGGAAGCTGTTGATGCGGAGAGCGGGAAGTTGCATGGAAACCTGGCAGTCGTTGGCGGGCGTGAGTCGTGACAGACGGGCAGAAGGGAACCGAGGAAGATGGGAATGGCGAACGATGAGGTGCAAAGATGAGGAGTCAAAGGCGGCAGTTTCGGAGGGCGGGTCGATAGATAGACGGAACTATCAAAGTCGCATCAAGTTGCAAATCGTGCATCTCATGTTGCACATTGCTGCCTGCGCTAGCCCCAATCTGGCCCGATTCCAGCCACTGGCGATGCCAAAGCCTGGTCTTTCGTCCCGTCGTCCCGTCATCCCGCGTTCGGGGCGAGATAAAGACCGATCTGGTGGAATGCGGGGCTGATTTTGGCCAATGGGCTATCGGCCAGGACCCAGAAGATGCCGCAAGACGGAACACCGGCATTCGGTGCAACACGTGCGATGGGCGGGATTGTGATGGATCATGGAGCCAATTATTAAGAAGTAGGGGAGGAATGCCGTAACTTGTAACTGTAAGGGTCTCTTCTCCGTAACGTCGGTAGACTAGGGACCTCGTCATGCATTGTACTCCGTACATACACACATGTAACATACCTACATACCTATGTACATACATATCTGTGCAGTGTGTCTCATTAAGTTGCTGCCCTGCCTGGTACCAATATCCCGCTTTCCCTGAACCGCATCTAGCCGGCTTCCGAGCCGATAACAGAATTGCCGTCGTTGTAAACATAGGTAGGTACATACTAGGTACCTAGGTGTGTACGACAGTACGAGGCACAGAGCGCGCTTATCATCATTCAATCAGCAAAAGAACTCCCGGCGGTAATCTCGGCTGAAACCTCCTCTAGCACCACGTCGCTGACACGCCGGATGCGCTCTCCGTGCGCCTCATCCACCCGGAAATCTAGCTGCAACACGCTGCTGTCTTTCTCGCCACCGGTACCATCATCATCACCGTCTTCGTCATCCAGACTCGTCGTGAAGTTCATACCCACGACTAGCGGTTCCATCGAGGCCACAATCGCACCCGACTGCGTTTTAAAGAAGCGAAATGCCGGCGTCGGCGCCTCTCTCCCACGGAGACCCCCGCGAGCCCTACGATCCGTCCCCGCTCCCGGCTTCGCCATGCCGTCCTGGATCTCGAAGCCGTCATTCACACAAGGCTGATTGAGGCAATAGTTGACGCCACGATGACCCGGATTCTGCAGCGCGATCTGCAGCTTGTGCGTCTTCAGTCCATTCTGCTGCCACGGCTCAAACATGGCCCTCAGCTGCTTGCCCTGCAGCTTGTTGGTCGTGCGCCGCACACAGCGCGAGACGGCGTGTCCACCAGCCTGGCTGCTCTCGCTCGTAAAGAAGAAGGGGTATTCGTCGCATACAAAAAAAACGCCGCCCACGTGGCCTTGGAGGCCGTGTTTGTCCCGGCATCGGTTGCCGGACACGCTGCAGCCCGAGGCCTTGAGGTTGGCCATCATGACGTCGTGTTTCACGGCGCTGCTGTCCCACGTTAGAGTTTGTGGGAAGCGCGGCTGCGCGCATCGCATTGCCCAGCACATGTTTGTGCAGATCTCGGGCATGCGCTTGCAGTTGAATGTGATGTCGGGTGGTGACTCTGAGGCATGGAGACTTGTTGCGAAGACCATCGTGATGATGCAGACCGCGCGGAGCAGACTCAGCAGAGAGTGGGGGAGCATGGTGATTGTATTTGTTGTTCGTTGTTATGGGTAGCTGGGTAGACTGTAGTCGATCAAAAATGACACCGTGAAGAGCTGAATGCTCTTCTATTAATCGTGAGACGGGGAAGGAGGTGAACTTTTTTGGAATATGAACTCGATCATGGCCAGTTCCATTGGGATATGAACCAAAACGAAAACAGAGAATTCAACGCAGATGGGAAGGGGAAAAAATTGCAACAGAGACACACGGAGAAATTATGGACTTGGGGAGAAGACACATATGGGCTAAGATTCTTCGTGGCACGCTTCCATTAGAAAGCAAGACTTGACAGTGAAATAACATGTGAAATAAAAAGCCACCCCACCCACAGAAGGTACCATTCGAAAATAGAGTTTTACTTCAAGAGGAAGGACTGCAAATTACAGACTGTGGGCAGTGAATTGCTGATGGCGTTTCCACACTGCCCTGTCCTAATAATGCCCTTCCGCTTTTTTGTTCCGAAAGTCTGAAGTGAGATCAACTCAACAGGTACCAGGAGGAGGTACATAGTTCTGATCTGAGGTTATGTGGGCCGTGGCTGTTCCCATTGTGGTTTAAGGCTTCCTACCTAGCCTCGCCTGAATCTCATGAACCTGTTTGTTCCGTTGTTGTATTGCACATGATCCTCGCGTCTTCTGTCTTGTTCTTGTTGACGACGGGCCCAGCCGCCGTAGGTACCTAGGTACTGTACCTATGTACTCCGTAACCTGAGTAAGAGTTACATACCTAACCTCCTAAGGTACCTTAGGTAATTGGAACCAGCGGGCGCTCCACATTGACTGAAGCCGGTTGCACCGCGGCACGCTTCTTCTTCCGTCTTTCTCTCAGTCAAGACAATATACCTACTAACTTTCGCAAGGCTCACCAACTACAAGCTGTTAAGAAAGCCGGCAAGGACGTAACCAGTCCGAGGTTATGGTGATATGAATCATCGCGGGAGTCGAGTTCGCCAGCTTCACAGTAAAGTCCCAGCAGATTCAAGTGCTGATTGAAGGACATTGCCGAATTCAACTTCGAAATCCGTCGTTGATGTCCTGCACATTGATGACAAAACGATCCGGCATGTTGTTGGCGCAACCCCCTCCCTCCCACAAAGCACCTTGTTGACGCAGCGACTGCATCGTGAGCCTTCTGTTTGGGGCTCAACAAATCCACCGGCTGGGAGTCGGGTCAGGTCTCTTCGTTGAAAAAAATGGCAGGACTGTTTTGCCAAAAGTCCGTTGGGGGCCAACGATTGATGTTGAAGTTGAAGTCAGCGTCGTCTTTCCATGAGTACTTGAACCCGGCGAAGGCTCAACAGTGATACTTGTCCTTGTTGGAGAAGCTTAGTTCGGCTTTGGCTTGCTTGCCTGCGAGGAGTTCGAGGTTGTAGTTGGGCATGCTGGCGGTCGGGAGACGATTTCCGGCGTGATGAAGGAGTCGCTGAGGGCTTTTTTGAAGCTGGCACAGGTTAAGATGGTAATCTTGTGACACTTCGCGGCGCTCACATAACTGATAAAGGGCCATAATATCGATACATCAGATGCTTTCTTCTCCGTGGGCTCAAGCTGCACTACGGACGTATGCCGATAGAGGAAGGAGCCTGTGTATTGTTGTTACGAGAGGAGTCTTCCACTGTCATGTGTTTGTTGGATCGAAAACTACCTGGAGCCTTCCCGTTGAATCGTCCACGATGCTGGAAAGCGATACTAGAAAGAGCTCCGGTCTTCGATGATGGGATACGCAGAGCTTCTTCGATATCGAAGATGTGAGAGATTTTCGTTCCTACAAGATCCCGCAGCCGTCAGGATCGGGCGATCGGGGCGCTTGAAAGTTGATGGTGATCGGAGGGGTTGAGTATGGAGCACGCTGCTGAGCCGTCTGTTGCGGGATGGCCGTCAGAATTGTCCAGAGACTAAGCGTGAGAGCCACACTGCCAATTGTTTGTGCTTTTTCCGCGTCCAGAGAAACTCTGAACAAAGGCGAAGCGTATAACTCGTACTGCGGAGCTTTGTTGTAGGTTGCTAATTGTGACGAACATTCGGATGTTGAATAACAGACAGACTCGGCATTCGGAATCTGGTGCGTGGCCTATACAAGCTAACCTTTCTACTGATTCCCTCACTAGAATACAAGAAAGATGAAGCTGTGTCCAGAATTGGTAATTTCTTGACGATGCGAATACTCCTGGCCTTGGGCGGGCGAGCGGTGCTTGAGGAATAGTAGCTCAATTTGCCAAGGATAACCGCTTCCTAGCCTGGACTGCGCATGATGACTTCTTTGAATGAAATGATATTCCTTGGCTTTGAATGAGCGGCTGCTGTCGCGGAAAACAGATCCATGAGTTCGTGGATCCATCTGCGTGAGCGATTATCTGAGAGAGTGATCATTTCCCGACCATTCCGGGGACAGCCTCTCATCGGAGCGTCGCTTGACTGACGTTCCAACAAGCGGCGTCTTCTGGATGATCCAGGCGCTGCCTTTGCGGTGGTCCGGCTAGCGAGGCCCGGGGATCTTTCGGTAAAAGAAACAGTCGAGCTCTCCATCTTCTGAATTTTGAGAACAAGGGCCAAGGACTTTTCTCGGAAAGAAAATCTAACGAAATCCTCTCCCTCGTAACTAGGTTCAAAGGTCTGAGGTAAACAAACAGAGGGATTTTCCCCTTGAATTATAAACTCCCGACTAGACAGGTCACAGCGAAATTCCTGAGAAAGGGCATGATGCATCCTTGATGGTAGGTAGATAAAGGTCATATAGCCCTCTTTCTAAAATGCTTGGCTAGGCGCGGTGGCCTTACCCCCCTCAGCATAGTAATTCGACAAGCTTGGTGCCATACTGTCACTTTCTTTCCGAGCTCTTACGCACCTGTGGGTAACAAGGCACAAGTTTGAATTGAGTGGCCAGTCCGCTGCGCCCATTCTATGCAACAACATCAACCACTCATCAGCATTGGATTACCAGAGTGTGTCGAACACTTCTCAGTGCCAAGAGGTAGGTTTTGCCTGTGACAGATCCGCAAGTCACCGCGAGGTTACACGCAGGATAAGATGACGCATTTGCAAGAGGCCCTTCTCTTGGGTATAAGCAGAGGTCTTTTCCTCGAGTATAGGCAGAGAATCAGAGAGATAAGACTGCGTCATTCTTTGCGTCTCTGTTGGGTGTAATTTAGGAGGAAAACAGTCCAAGTCCAGAGCCTTGGCACCAGTCGCACGATGGCATAGTAGTGAAATGCTTGGCAGTTGAATGCATATTCGGGGGTTCCCAGAAAGCATTCAGACCAAACCCCCATTCTTTCATGCAATCTCGGCACCGACAAGCGACGAGAATCTAACAACATGCCATGTACGGGCCACCTTGTCGACGCTTTGCGTAAACGAATACCCCATACCGAGCACCATCCAAATCCTCTGTCAGGCCATCTCAACGCTTCATTTTAGCGGAGAGAACTGCTTGCTGCGTTGTCGAGTGTCGGTATCTGGCATCGGCTAAGTCATTACGCGTATATTCCTCTTGGAACTTATCCTCATTCCTGCGGCGCATCATGTAACATGTTCGTGCTGGGCGAGTTGAGGCTGGCGATGAGGCCAAGCAGAGGAGCACGACAGACAATGTCAAGAAGGCCACGCTTCTATGAAGGCTCTGGCGACATCTGGCCATAAATATAGAGACAAGTCCCCTAGCTTTGACGGACCAGAATCGTCTGCAGCATCTTCATTCTTTACACGAGCTTTCTCTCACCCGGTAAGCAGGGTTTCGAACGGCTCCAACGGCCACCATGTTGTTTGCCGTGTTTCTTCTCTCTTTGGGCATTGTCTCTGCGTACGTTCCCCCTCTTCTGGCTCTGCTGAGCTCACCTGGTGCAACCCTAAGCATTTCGATACCTGATACGGTACCAATCAATCACATCTGGCCATGGCTAACAGCATTTAATATTGCTTGATTCTCGAACAGTCAAGATCGCGGAGAGAGCCAAGCGTGCGTCCATACCGCTACCTGCAGCTGGAACCCGCGCAGACAATGGGGCCAGTACTCACCCTACTTCCCTGCTCCGTCTACCCTCATCAAGAAAGACGTGCCGCCGGGGTGCAAGGTCACGTTTGCTTCCGTTCTGTCTCGCCATGGTTCTCGCTTTCCTACAGAAGAGAAGAGGGAGACTTACCGCGAACTGCTTCAGAGGATCCAGGACAACGTCCGGATGTATGGCAGAGGTTACGGGTTCATCAAGGAATACGACATCCAAATTCTCGAGGAGAATGATCTCACCGTGGCCGGCAAGAACGAAATGGTCCAGTCTGGCATACAGTTTTTCAAGCGCTACGAAAATCTGGCCTGGAGTGTCCTCGGTCCTTTTGTTCGGGTTTCTGGATCCGACGCAATTTTGGACTCAGCGCATTCCTTCATTCGCGGGTTTTTCTACGCGAAGCGCAAGAATCCTCGCCCACACCTGTCCAATGTTCTTGTCATTTCTGAGGAGGATGATGCCAAGAACCCGCTGAACCATGGCACTTGCAAGGGCTTCGAAGATAGCCTGAAATCCGAACTTGTTGCCGCGAAGAAGAACGCTTGGCTGAAGATTTGGGCTCCTTCAGTCATGACGCGCCTCAATAGGAAAATGCCAGGTGCCAATCTCACTCTCGAGGAAACCGTGTACATTATGGATCTGTGTCCATTAATAACAGCGGCATCGACCAAGCGGGAACTGTCGCCCTTCTGTCGACTGTTCTCCAAGCGAGAGTGGCTGGCGTATGACTATTACCAAACCCAGGTCAACTGGTACACGTATGGACCTGGAAATCCCATGGCATCTACCCAAGGTGTGGGATATGTCAACGAGCTCATCGCCCGTCTGACTGGGTACCCGGTCGAGGACGAAACCTCGACAGACCCGGATCTGGACGGTGACTCAGATACTTTCCCTCTGGACCGCAACTTGTACGCCGATTTCGCTTACGACTCCACCCTCATGACCGTGTATGGCGCCCTTGGTTTATGGACGGACGAGTCCGTGGTTCTCCCTATCAACCGCATGATCCCTGCCAGCAGAGCAGACGGCTACTCTGCAACGTGGACCGTCCCATTCGCTGCGCGAATGTACGTGGAGAAGATGGACTGCGACAAGGATGGCAAAGACCTCGTTCGAGTGCTCGTTAACGACAGAGTGGTGGTGCCCAAGGGATGCAAGGCCGATGCTCTTGGGCGATGCACGCTAGAGGAATTTGTCAACGGCTTGCAGTTTGCGAAGCAGGGTGGGCTTTGGAATCAGTGTTAGCGGATTGTCCACGACAAAGTAGCAGCGGATTTCCTGGCCTGTAGTCACTCTTGTTGCCATTGCACACAACACGGAGATGGGCCACCGCTCGGTACAACTCGGCTTGCCGAACTCGATCAAGTCCGCTAGCGTAGCTTACTCGGATAGAATATTGACCCGAATACACTCTTTTTCCCGTTCCTTATTAGCCTCGCTGTTGTTGTGAATAGTATGTAGTGAGTTACAATCCACTGGCTAAGTCGATAAGACGAGATAAGTGCTACTTTATGAGAGTGTAATTGAAAAGGGGATGATACTCTAAAATCGAGCCACTGCTTCCCTCAAGATAGTTGAGGCTTCGTAAAATAAACTCTCGTGCGAGCGCCTAGACAGGGTATGCCTGTCCTGCATAATGTATGATGCTGACGTCTTCAGCACAAGAGCCATTTTGCGAAACCATAAATCCGCGAGTTTTAACTGTTGGCGGTTTGGACGTATCGCGACCAGCTGCAGGGCAGTCGCGCACTAGCAAAGCACGAAGGAGGGAAACATATGTGCCCTGTACGAAGTCCTTCACGAAGAACCTCATGATAAAAGCCCGAATCTTTCCAGGGCGATCTGGCGTGGTCCCATGATCGCCGCTGAGTGATGAAAGCGCCGTGGAAATAAAGCAGAGAAGACTGACCCAGTTGTCCAGCCGCCTTCGCGGAACCGACCCAGGAAGCCGCCAAAACCTTGCTGGCAGAGGTAGACGCCAAGAGGCTGAGAAGAGACTCTCCCGCGAGGCTTCACCACGGCAGCGAGTCGGGAGAACTAAGAGGAGTCGCAACGGGAAAGTCGATGTTTCTCAGGCCGTCGTGCCTGGAGGAATTCTGGATGAGTTCTATGGCCCGCTCATGGTGCCTATGGCCGCACGCGGCTGAAGGACACCCAAATTCTCGACGCTATCCCGCCTGCTTGTTTTCCGCGGCTCGTTCGCGACACCACCCAGGAACGAATTCGACGTTCCTCACGAGAATATTCGTGAAGTGTTGAGCACCTTTCCTCTCCTCTATGTTTACGGGTCGAGCAGGGCGGGCAGCACGGAACGTCGTGCAGCACGGTGCGGTGCGTCCAAACTACAAACGTTGGCGCATTTCGCGCCGCGGTCTCGGGCTACGCTGTATGGTTCGGTATCGAAGATCTCAGTATCGAGTTTCTGGCAGATCGGTATACCCAGCTTGTCAAGTGCGATGGTGAGAGGCGAGCGCGAGCGCGTAGGTAGCGTAATCCTGCGGGTTTCCATGTGGACATACGGACCAAGCCGCTCCCGTTCGTGGCTTGGAGCTTGCATAGAAACTTTGCCCTCACTTGATTCTGCGTGGTGACTCCTATATTAACTTATAAGAAAGTCAAGCCACATCTTATCAGGCTGCCTCCGTGCCGAAGGCAGTGGTGACCCAAGGCTTTCCGTCGGGGCTAGGAAAGGCGTTTTCTCGAAATGTGGCAAGTCTGCCTTTTCGAGCCGTTACGCACCCTCGTAGTCTATTTACCACTGGTCAGCGAGCAATCACCTCAGCAACTACAACACTCCTCAGGGTAAGCCGTGAAGTTCCCTACGAAAGAATTGGTAAGAATATCAAACGGAGGAGACAACACACATGCAGAGTTTCATTCCTGATCAGCAGCGTCAGATGATGGATCATTCGCCGTTTCATCTCGTACCTTAAAAAATCGTTCTTCCATTGGTCGCTGAGCTTCGTGTGGTCGTTGTTATCGTCTTTGAAAGCCTTGAACCCTTTTCTCGACAGATGGGACACCAGACTGTTCTTGGGGCGTCATTAGATGGGTCTGGTACGTTGAGAAGAATTGACTCTTACTCTTCCATAACATTAATTTGATGATCCGAATCAGGTTGGTTCCACAGGTTGTAGACTGAAGCGCGACCGCGGATCGTGAATATTGATATGCACAAGGCTCCGGTCCTCTTTCTCGCGCAGGAAAGCAGTCTTTTCGTTCGTAGATGAGGCCTTCATTTCGGCGATAGGTTCGAATTTTCTCGAATGCTTAGTAGATGCAGTGAAACTCTTATTGTCACATTCAAGATTGGGTATGATCAAATAGTGTTGTGTAATTATAAGGTGTTGAGGTGTTGATGTTTTCCTGATGACAGGTGGGTAAAGGTACCCAGGTACATGCGCGTGTAGACCTTTTTAGGAGGTACCTAGGTACATAGGTACATATGTAGGTATGTAGGTACCTACCTGTACCTCAGGCATCTAATAAGAATTGAACAGCTGCTCAATCAACGGCAACTTCGTACGACGCAGGAAGAAACCTCCTCTTGCGGTCTTGAGTCTTCACGCAACACGCAACACGAACCCTTCCTCCCCCCAAGACACTTACCTCTGAACGGCATTTTCGGCGGTTTATATCATCAAGATTGTATTCAAAAACTAACTAATCAGTCATGCCGCTGCCTCAGCCTCAGCCCAGCTGACCGTACTCGGGCTTACGACGAGGTCTTAGGGCAATCGAGCCTGCAGTTTTCCTTCCTTTTAGTTCTTCATACTGCGATTCGAGAGACTCCAAGTACATCCTCTTGGACTAGAAGTCTATGAATGGTCTCCGCGCCCCGCACTTGATCATCGCCTGCGTCCTATGATCTATCTACCCGGACCACATAAGACACGCTAATTTGGAGGCAGGACGCCGAAGGAGTGACCTTCTAGCAGACTTTGCCCAACTGCCGCTAGTCTTTGGCAACCGTTGTACAGTCGAGGTCCTCTAGCCTGCAGCAGAAATCATGGCCAAACAATTTACGAGTGCTTTGATCGATCTGAGCCTGTGCGTAGGAGCCAAAATTATCTTAACGGACAACATCTGGACAGCCAAGGGACTTTTGAACGGGGTGATTGGCATCGTTGCTGATATGGTCTGGAAGGACGGTACTGCAAGTCACGATGCAAGCGACCCGCGCAAGAAAGCCCCGAGTATCGTGCCTGTACATTTTGACTCTAAATGTTTGACATGGCGGCAGTGGCGTCTGAAGATGTGCCAGACATCCAGCTGTTCACTAATGAGCTGAGATGCATAGTCGACCTCTGTCTGTACAACTTCTCCAGGATGTTCTCGTGACTTGAGATCCCGATAAAACTTTACTGCAAGTCTCCAGTTGAATATTAATGTCAGGCCTAGGGCAGAGCCACGCATTCTCAACTACTTCGCGATCTATCAGAACGCAGATAGTACCCAGGAAGACTACTACGCGAGAGTTAAGCTGTCGCTGTACCACACTCACCGACATTCGACGATGTAAAACAAGTTTGACGTCGAGGTCTATCAACATCGTCAGCAGCATTATTCACGTCATCCGTACGACTACTACGGACGAATTGAGGAGCCAGAAGTCACAGAAGCTGATGACGAGCACGTCAAGGAGTACACGAAGCAGGGCCAGGATGTGCCTCGGGAAGCCTGGCAGGAGCTGGCCAATCTCCACCCACGGATTGATCCCGACGAAGAGGCAGTTCAGGTCCTCGGTAATCGTGACATGAATCTCGACGCCAGGCATCCTGGTCGTGCTCGTCGTCAGCTTCTGTGGCCTCTGGCTCTCTGAATCATCCGTAGTAGTCAAACGGTAGTAGTCATAAGGATGCCTGGAATGAAGCTGCTGACAGTGCTGATAGGCCTCGTCGTACGCATCAAATTTGGATTCCATCAATTTTTTGCATCCTCGAAATGTCGGTGTGGGTAGTACAGCGTCAGCTTGACTCTCGCGCAGTCTTGCGGGACACTATCTACGTTCTGATAAATCGGGAAGTAGTTAAGCTTGGCTCTGCCCTAGGCCTGACATTCGATTGCTGCGAGTTGGGGGAACCACAGAAGACTAACTGGACGGACCTATAGCGAGACATCTCCGACAGACGTGTTGGCCGTTGAAGGTTCTCCGTACTTAGCGAATATTCTAGAAAGGCGTGCATCTGGCCACTTTTAATGATGACATATCCTTTTCAGTGCCGATCGGGCGTTCGATGTGCTACACTGATGATTGTTCCAGTGGACTGGGCGAGTGGTTGGTCAAGGAGTATGTGCGTGACCTCCTGGACACTGATATCACGCTCTGTGACCATGGTCCATGGCATTCATGGACCTGTTGATAAAAGCAGCAACGCCTTTGTCTTCTCTTGTCCTAGTTAGAACCTTGACAGCAACGTCGTTGAACATATCTGTCTTCTTCTCTGCCCTGCTCACATACTTACTTGACAATGTAGGTGATCACTGCTCCAGCTGAGGTACACGGCGAGATGTCAGTATTCATCAATTATCTGGGAGTCAGCGTACGGTTGTGTAGGCCGTAGCAGTGAGCACTGATCTGACTCCGTCGAAGACAAGGCAGTCTAGGTACCTTCACTACGTAAGTCGATTCCTCACCTAAGGAGCTCACCTCTCTCTGTGTGTCAAAGAGGTCCCTTCCCCTCGTAAATTTGAGGTCAATGAGTCGCCATCTCAATACTCTTACCACCACCACAGTTTACACACATAATTCCAACCCCTAAGCTACTTTGGGGCCTATGATAAGATATCGAGGGCAGAAGGATGGCCTGGAAAAGTTACAGTATTCATCTTTGGTCTGACAGCGCGGGACCTACGTATCGTGATGGCGAAGGGCGGATGAATTGTTATTTGGTCGTCGTGACTCGCATGTCGTTAGAAAATTCCATGACCAGGTCCGGGGCCCTAGGCATTGTCTCATGGCGCGGGCCGGGAGAGAATTATGGGGTTTGCCTGCCGAGCAGTCGTGGAATTTATCCTTGTCGATTACATATGTACCCCCATGGTTACATTAGGTACGTACCTATGTACTACATACCTAGGTAACTTGCCGATCCTAACGAAGCAACCTCTTGTCTCGCTTGGGAGGCTTGGCCTCAACGGCGAGACATCGAGTCACGAATCACGATCCTAATAAACTCCTCTCTTCCACAGCATTTACCGTGTCACGACATGGTAAACAAATTGTTACAACGAGCAATGTCTTTTGCGAAACTATTTCTGTATATAAACATAACATCGTCTGTTATTGGCCTCTGCTTGGTAGCCGACATTCCTGTAATCAGTTCGTAATCTGTAATGCGTGGTGTGATGAAGCCTTTCAGCCCAAGATGGCCGAATGTATACACTAAAAATGAACGCTTCGTTTCGTTGCGTCATGAGCCAATGCCTGGAGACAACCCGCCCTCGTCTTCCAATCCATTCAAGTGAATGGTGAGAATGGAGAAAACTTTCGGCAAAAAAAAGAAAGAGAAAAAGAAGGAAAAAAAGACAGAAGAAGACAGGAGAAGGAGGAAGAAAAGAAGAAGAGAAATAAGAAAATGAGAAAAATGAGAAAGACATCATTCCCTAGCGAGTGAAGCAAGAAGCGAAGCAATGAAATGCATCAAGTGTCCTATCAAAAGGGTAGAAGAAAAACATCCAAAGTCTAAGATCCTCAAATCTGGACATATTTGGCACCAATCTTGCTCAAAGAACTGGGAGAAGAAAGCAACTGAAGGTTGGTGTTGTGGCCAACCATGAAGTACGAGTAGGCATGAAGATAGTCGAGAGCCTCAAGCTTGGGAATCACCTGGGTCAGAAAGTCGGCAGTCTGGGCATCGCTGGCGTCAACAGGAGCAAACTCGGTCAGCCAGACGGGCTTTCCATCGCAGATCTTGTGAGCCTGCTCGAGATGGTCAAAGAGGGACTGCTTCAGAGAGACGGGAGAGTACCAGTGGACATTGCAGAAGTCGTATTTGCAGCCCTTGCTCTTGCATTGCTGGACCCAGCTCTTGAGCCAGTCAAGACCCTCGCCCTGAGTGTTGCTGTTGGAGACAGAGGGGGAAGCAATCAGGGTCTTGCCAGAGTAGGGGTTCATGTACTCGACGTGGAGACCAGCAGCCGTGGAAGGATCCAAGTTGGACTGCCCCTTATTGTCGGGCTCGTTGAAAGAGAAGAGAGCCTTGGCGCCATTGGCAACGGCCTTGCTGGCGCTCGATGGCCAGCTATCCAAGAAGGCAGTGTTCTGGTTGTTGGGTCCTCGGCCCCAGAGAGTTGGGACGAAGGAATACTGGGAATCGAGGTTGCCGGGAGTCTGGCCCCAGTTGTACGCCCAGCCACAAACACCCTTCTGGGCTGAACTTCCGACCAAATTGGCGAGACTAGCGTCATTGTATGCCAATCCGCGCTTGCCGGAGAAGCCAGGTCCCTTGGAGGAGCTTACGCTTCCACTGCCACTGCTGCTGCCGCTGGTGCTGCCGCTGGTGCTGCCGCTGTCACTGGTGCTTCCACTGCCGCTGGCACTGTCACTAGCACTGGCACTGGCACTGTCACTGGCACTGGCATCGGTAGGAGCAGCGAGGTGATTGTTAGAAGCTTTGTTTGGTTTCGTAGGAGGCATCGGAGTGACCACAGCGGGCGTGTACGGCTGAACATTGGTGGCGGCAACAGCGGCAGGCGTGTTCTGAGCAGCCGGCGATTTTCCGGTGACATAGACTGTGTCCCAAACAGTCTCCCAGACGACGGCGTCTTGCTTCTTCTCCAGCTGATGCAGGTGTCCATGCTCCTGTCGGTGGATATTCAACGCCGCGGCCTGGCCGATGACGGCGACGGCGCCAACCAACGCAGCAGTCTTATTGACGAACATGGTTATTTGAATGTATTTTATAAAAATACGTAAGTGTATCGAAGGTTATGGGTGGAAGAGAAAGAACAAGTCGGTTTCTTCGGTGGAATGAGCGGTCTGAAGAATGCCGATGAAGTGGTTGGATGAGTTGATCCAAGAAAGTCTTGTGTCCTCTTGTTGATTCAGTGAAGAATTGCTGTATACCGCAAACGTGATATGACCTCTTTGGAAGATACCGGGCTCGGCCGTCGGGAAAGAGTTGAATGCGATCTGTCAAAGACGCGAAAGGGCAATGATTGTCGTGCAAACAGCGGAAGGAATTGCTGTTGCGAGAAAGCAGGACCGAGGCTAGCGGTCTGTTTCGTTTGCAAGGAATGCAGAATGAAGGACAAGGAAACGTTGCGGGCGTGAAATGAGGATGGTGAAGAAGGGAAGAACAAAAGGGCGAAATGATATTTACAGGGAGAAGATCAGCGAGATACAAATACAAAACCAAGAAGAGGGAGGGCGGTGGATTACAAGAGGGTTTGTTTCTGACTAGCTTATGCTTAAGAACGCCCGGTACCTACATCTAGAAACTTGCCTAACCCCAGGTACCAGGTCCGTCAAGGTCAAGGTCAAGGAGCGATCGACCAATGCTTCGGCGTGGATTCTGGAGTGCCACGAGGAAAGTCGAGGAGGGGCGTGTGCGCCGCCACAAAACACATACTGACTGGTGCGCCCGGGATATAGGGGGCGTGTTTGGATAAGAATGGTGATGAGAAGGTGACAAAATGGTGAGAAAAAGGGCAAAGAATTGCTACTAGCTAGCAAAGGGGCGTGTTACAACGATAAACGATCTGATGTCGTGTGCCTGCGTTGTTGTTCGGAGCGGGGGCACGGGCCAGCCAGGCCCCTCAGGACTCCACCGCCAGCTGTTTGGTGAAGCAATAGCCTGGCCGCGCAGTGCCGGCGACCGCCCAAGTCGTGTTGAGAAACCCGTTGAACATCAGGAAGGCGCGCCTTCCTTCGGCGCCCACTCGGCAGTAAACTATCAGCCATAAGTCACCTGCGCAACTCAAAAAAGAGCGAGATGAATACGCAAAGGGGCTCCTGTTTCTCGATGACTTGCTCCTCAGTGGCTGTCATTTGCCTTCCCCGTCTGGGCAGCTGCAGGAGGGTTCCCTTCCAAGTTCCGGATGCTGCCCCGTAGTTGCATTATATGTACAGCTTTTGCAGCACATGTGTGGGTTGCAGGCTGCAGCTATCACCGTTGCTCTGCAATGTAGGTACGGAGTACATGCATGTATAATGTATGTAGGTGTAGGTATGGCATCGATGCACACACTTCCGGAGTACATACCTCCCACCCGCGGCCCAACGCATGACGAGCAGTGTCAAACGTGAGCAACCGTGGAGGGCACGAGACATTAATGATTACACGCTTGCTTCCGACTGAGCCGTCCGTTCACAGGAACAAGTACCTACATTAAGAACAACAAAAGAGAGTGCCGACTTGGTTGCCTTTGCTCTCGACCGCTCCAGCGGCAATTAGCTCAGGGCAGAAGAAGCTCAGGGCAGCTCAGGGCTCAGGGACAGCCGCGGGAAAGGGGAATTTTGCTTTGGCATCCAATGGCAGCGCCACGGCAGCCACCTACCGGCTTTGGCTGAAACGGCAACGTCTGGCCGGACAACAAAAGAATATGGAATTCAACAGGGATTGAGGGCAGAGCAACGCGCGTCTTGTTACTGGTGGTGGCTTGTCCAGCGTCTCGTGGCGTCTGTTTCGTCAACTTTCGTTGGCGCCTGTCTTTGCACTAGGCCAGGGGCGGCCCACGGTGGCTTTGCCTTTTTTTGCTTGCATTTCCTTCTCTTGGGGGCGTCAGCATACCCGAACTAGGTATGTAGGTGATGTAGGTATTCGGTGTGGCTGTGGCGCCGTTCTTCCCACCGCGTCAAGACTCCAGGAAACGATGCGCTTGAGAGAATCCCACCGGTGACGGTGTTCATGGCGTACGCTCGAGCGTCAGTGCGGTGGGTGCAGCCCCACGAGTTGGGGACATGCGATCCACCAATTGAACCCAGTTCTGTCAGACTGTCTGTCGGCCTCTGGATTCTGTCTTCCATCATTCGTCTCTGCCTCTGTCTCAATTCTCGGTTTGATGTCTCCGTCTTATTTTATCGATCCCTCTCTCTCTCTCCATCTCTTTCCATCTCTTCCCCTCACCATTCTTGAATCTTCAACATCGCATGTGATCACTCCTTTCCGCCATGGGTGGTGTCACTTGTGTGACCCGTTGCATCCATTGTACGGAGTAGTTATACCTTGGCCAAGGAAGATCTGTCGTCGAAATAATGGCAGCCAATAAGTAGGTACTGTAGCCAAAGGGGTTTCATGTTCCCTCCCCTCGGCCCCTTCGCTCACAGCTATCGAGGGGGCTTCAGGGGTGTTGCTCAGGATTACGAATAAATGGGCTGCCCTTTGGCGGACACGTCCGACACATCAGACAACCTTGTACCAAGCGTCTTTGTGTGTGACGTTTGAGATGCTTCGATTGCTGTGGAAGAACACGATGTAGGCAGATGAAAACGCGACTATTTACTGCAAGACGAAGGGGATCAAATCATCAAAACTTCACCACCAAAGGATTTTCTTCGGAAATTTCCTGCTGAATGGATACATGTTTTATTCACATTTATGTACTCTGTGTATCATAACACCTGCTCCGTACACAGGTACATAGGTACATATGTAGGTGGTGGGTTTGCCCTCAGACGCAAAACCACAGCAAAGGTTTTTAAAAACCACAGCAAAAACTTCTATCAGCTAACACTAACCCTAACCGAAGTTTTTTTGCGGTGGTTTTTAAAAAGCTTTGCTGTGGTTTTGCGCACGCCTTGAGACGAGACACCCAGCCACGCGGTTAACGGAAACAGAAGGTGGGGGGATCGTGAACATCCCCTGTACCAACCAACGAACACCCTGGTCTCGTCTCTGGTAGGCGCGGAAAATAAAAAAATACCAGAGTGACAAAATGGGGCAATTCGCAGGGGAATACCTGTTCCCCCGGTCGGGAGTATATAAATCGTGAGACTTCACCTCGTGTTGCCCCTCTGCCTTGCAGTTTTACCTGGGGTTTCGGGAACAGCGGCATCACATCAGCCTGTTGATGACGTATCTGGGAATGAGGGAACGAAAGGCCACCGTACAGCTTCCTCGATCAATGACCCGAATCAAAGAACTAGATCGTGGATCAGGAGCTCAGTTAACGCATTTGGTTTGTAACGTGAATGAATACCTTTTTACCCGCCTATTTTGGATGTGTACACAGATGAAAATTGAAGACAAAGAATGAATGCGCGGAGCATGTACCTAGTACCAACCTAAGTAACTCGCAAAAGAGAGAGAAGAAAAAGGAAATTCATACACACACCTGAGACAAACGACTGCTCCATCTTGGAGACATTCCGGGCCGCTCTGTCTCGATACCCCTCAGATATGTAGGTATGTATGTATGTATGTAGGTACATATACCATAATATGGACACCGATACGTTGCTTTTTCCCCCAAAAAGCACCGAAAAAATCATGTACCCGTATCTTCCAGTTTCCCTTACCGGGTAGGCCCGCGCCTTTGACAACTCCACTCACTGAGCAGCGAGCACTGCATCAATCTCGCGCTGTCCATGGAATGTAGCCGCAGGTATTAGACACTGGACAGTGATGGACGGCGAAATCTCGGGCAGCATAATCTCGCATGCCCGCTTGTCCTCCATCGGACAGCCTCCTGATGTTTGGCAGTTGTTTCGCACCCATCCAAGTCTCATTCTCATGTAGTACGCCGTCCTCTCTGAGGGTTCCTCCCATGCTGCAGGTAAGTGATGCATCAATCAACAACAGATAGCCACAGTGAAGAAACGCTGGCTCTGGCACGGGTGAACCTACTTAGCCGATCCGATACCTATTGAATTATGTGACCATGTATCCTATGACCTTGGTTGCGCTCAATGCAATGGGCCAGAGTTTGCCGTATGTATCGGCACGCCTGTCCATCCGAAAGGTGGGTGGGTGGCTGGTGGCTGAACAGAATGGACGGCTGCGATCAATGCATCTTCAAATGGATGAATAAAAGTGTAACGAACGAAATGAAGCCAATGAGGTATAGACTTTGTCGTTTTGTCTCATTCGATCAGGTACATGAGAAAATGCCTCCTCATGAGGGAGACGACTCGGGGCCACCGGATATCTGTACTGCACGTCTGCACTGTAGCAGTTGCGTCACTGCAATCCCCCTTGTACGAGCTTCACGCTCGCACACTGGTGTTCAGACAGCCCCCATCAAATCTCATCTTCATCTGAGGAGCCAAGATACCTATGTACCAATTTGTGAGATTTTTCCCGTGCCCTCATCCAGTACCACCCACACTTCCTGTAAAGAAGGTAGAGACGAGCCCATGAGATTTCATGCTACGAGCCGCACGCCTTCTATCGGTACCATTACACTAATATTGAGGAGATGGCTGACAGAGGGGGCTGTTAAGAGTCTCTCATACCATGTTAGATCCCCTGCAACCTCGCCATTCGTCGGCACTGATGGTTCACCGATAAGCAACCCCGAGCAATGATGCCGAAGCTATCAAGGCTGGCTCGGAAATTTCGATGAACGTGTTCGAAGAGGGCCAAAAAGGTTCACGGAACCTGTGGGGCTCGGCTGATGGGTGACATCGAGGCAACTTTAAGCTCTGGACCTTCCTGCGAGGCTGCGAGCCTTATGTGAGGAGCTCCGAGATTGAAAGGTACCTATGTACCTCCTACATGGAGAGAGAGAAAGGAAGAAGACTGCAACTACAGCGCGATCGCGTCGCGCATCAGGTAAGATGCCTAGGTACATACCTAATGTACAAGTCCTTTGCTGTACGCGGAGGCTGACCATCTGTTTGTCCACAGCTCCATAAGCCCCTATCTCCAGTGGCATCCAACAGCCTCTCCAGCCATTGCAGACTCCTACCTTCTAAATCGATGTCCTGACTCCTCATCGTCGGCTCGACGTCAAATGTCCAATTTTCTTCGGGTCGCCTTTTTCTTCAAGTCCTTACATCTAGGTACATCGGCAATTCTTTCCCAGCCGGTGGGGTCCTTCTTCCGCCTAGCTGTACAATCTCCTGCGGCGTCGGGCTTCACTTGCCACGTGGAAAGTCAATAGCGAAACTCTCGCTCCATCGTTTCACAGCACAAGGATTGAGACATACCGGAGCTCTATCGTGCTTGTGTTGCGTTCAGTGGGTTTCCCGTGGCGGTCAATCCCGTTCCATAGTGAGCAGTTAGCGCAAGACTTGGAATAGGCCGAAGCTCTATCGTGTTTTTGTTGCGTTCAGTTAGATTTTTCCCGTGGCAATGAGTTCCAGTTTACAGTTCATAGTGATCCGTCAGCGCAGTACTTGAAAGTTGAGATAGGCCAAAGCTCTATCGTGCGGCGTGTCCATCTGCAACATTCGGCAGGTCGCAATTGCTAATGAATTCTTATCCTAACTGCCACCAATCCCCGCAACGCCGTAGCCTTTGGTTGTATCTCTTCCATGATTCTGATGAGTAGGGTTTACCTTTTGGGGTTCCAATAGAGCCTCAGGCGTCCACGATATTGATCGTGGCAGTTCTGATTCCTCATGACGCCAGGCGCTCGGGCGGACGTATGATCCATCTTATAATTCTTATCTTCAGATCTGGAAAAATTCCATGCTGCTCCATTCACTAGTAGAGGCCCAGTATCACACCTGTGCCACCAGTCTGCTTCGATAACTGGGAGAGCATAGTCTCTCGGTCGTAGAAGGGGGCAAGGATTGTCGCTTCGCATGCAGTAATAACGTTTCGCCGTCCTCGTCCGAGTGTTGTTACATGATTAGGTGATCGTTCATTTAAAGAAGTCTTTCCTCAAGTTCTCCTCGACATGGCCGCCCAGGTGAGCCATGTCGAAGAATTCGGTCCTGATGAAGGCCTGGAAGCTGGTACTTGTCGGTCTGAGACGTTGGTACTTCTTATGGGTCACGGCCGGCCGGCTCCAGTTCAGGAATACCAAGTCGAGGTGACATATGATGGCGTCCACCATATCTTTGAGACTACTTCGTACAGTTCTTGCGTATGTTCGATCTTTTGTTCAACCTCGGGGCATTCCAGACAGAACGCTCGCGATGGCCCGGGACTGGTTGCTTCCCGGCATTGACGATGGCCGCTCGCAGCTTTTGGATCTCTGCGTCTCTGGAAATTATCTCTCTCCTCTAGACTCCGCACCGCAAGATTCGTATTGTGGATTCCAAGCACCACCGCGATGGTGAGATTCAATCGCGCCACGTCATTCTGCAAAAAAAACGACCTCATATCAGGTGATTACCTCAGGTTCGTACTCTCCACTTTATCGCAACACGGAAACAGAGACGAGGCTGAAGCGCTATCTATCCCTGAACATCGACTACGAAGAACGCATCACGTTCGTTAACGAGATGACAAACTTGAGAAAAACTGGCCCAGGGCAACAAATGATACCTGGAGCTCTCCCAGAAGAGTTCGTCGAACTTTTCTCGACCATTGCCTCGGGCATGCGTATCTCACTCAGAGCGATTGATCAAGGAAATGGTCGGAAATAGTTCGGCTGCCTCTCCCGAGAAAGTTCCGAGCATTTTTCTTTGTCCTGGGCGACTCGCATTCTTCAAAACTGGCGCTTCGTTTGCGTACGCGATGCATTCTTCATCGTCTGGGGAGCCTTCTGCTCCCGTCGCTGCAGGTGGCTCCCTTGCCACGATCTGCCCGGTGCCGACATCGTGTTTTCTGTCATTTCGTTCGAATATGTCGGAACTCGGGACTGCCGCTTGCAAATCTCGTTCTTCTGGGTTTGGCCTGTGAGAAGAAGGTGAGGAGGAATGTTTTGGAGTCGTCCATGACAAGAAACAAACTGTGATCTTCTTTGTATTGTATGTTACAGCACAAGACTTGGCTTAGGCCGATGCGCTAGTGATTCGAATGTATCGACTGAAGACAAGAACGATATGTACTGAGAGAGGACGAAAATCTCAACAATGTACAGCGCGATCTGGTCGCGGTTATGTCCTCTGCTGGGATTGGAGATGGGGTTACCTCACTATATCGACAGCCTGTCCACTGCAGCAGTGACACGCCGAGAAGCTGAAGGTCAATTCACTGTAGCCTCGACAGATACGGAGTCAAAAGCAGGTGGACAAGTCCAACGCGCTACAACAGACTCCAATTGCCAGAGTTCAAACAGCGTCGTGATCAGATGATTGTACGCAACTTTGTTGCAACTTGCAGCAAGAACTCCGCCATGATGTGTCACGTGACTTATCGGCGATGGATGCCTGAGGCATGTAACTCTTGCTGGCGGGCTAGTAATGAGGCCATCTCAATTCTGGTGAGGGACTGCGTGCAGTGCAGCAGCCAACCATCTTCAAAATCAAGCCGATCAACATCAGCTCCTCGATACCGCCGAAATGCCTGCTGCGTGGAAAACCGCCGGTTTGACGTATGTCCATTGAAGGCCGCCGTGGCTTGGCCCTTCCATCCTAATTACCGACGAATCATGATCGGCAACAAATCTGTCGACTGTCAGTTTGGACGCTAATCTTTGGGTGCAGCTACAACCGATACCTGGCCGTCGCGGCCCGCGCTATGCGCCGCAGCCTCAAGGAGCAGCATAGAGTTGCTGCTGAGCGTCGTGGTGAGATGGACTTGCGCTTTGCAAAGTGGTCGGTACGTGCTGGAAAATAGCTATCCTCGCTCTACCAGCGCATGGAGCTAACTTGACACGGCGAAACAGAATGGCAAGCAGGGCGAGGTCAAGGACCTTGGTTCCGCCAACACCGCCGCAATGGCCGAGAGTGCTTCCTCTTAAATGCAGACGCTGGCGATACCGACAATGTGACGACTGGCAACGGGCACGGGCAATGGGCAGGGGGGCATGCCGGCGGAGAAGAGGGTGGTAGCAGCATTTGTTGAAATGGACAGTACGACGGGGGATGACATACTCAGGAGAAAACGGCACGATGCCGCTGTATCATAATCATGGCTAGACTATATCATTTTCCCTGGCGAAGCATTTTATGTTCAATTCTCTTGTCGGCGCGACCAGTCAGGTGCCATGGAAAATGGGCGTGAGAGCAGCTGGTCGAGACCGGGGCGGATGCCAGCGGCCCGACTCGGAGACTGCCGAATCGTAGCCCAAAACAATGAAAACCTAAACTCAACATGAACGCTGCCGCAGCACCGAAAATGTGATTGTTGTCAACTGGCACGCATGAGCGCTCACACCAATGGCCCGGTGTGGTACATTTAACGCGTTGTGTCGCGCCAAAAGTTGGAACAAGCCAAGGAAGGGTCCAAGTCCGGAGCCCCATCCCACTTCTCCAGTCCTCAACCTCACCGGCTTCGACACCGCACGAGCGAACGATCGACGACAGCGCCGACGCACATCCGAGGCGGCTACCCCTAGCGAACTAGGCCTTTTCGGAAATGTCATGATACGAGGCTATGAAATAGAGTCTCTGTCATGACCGACTACGGCATGGAAGCTGCCGAAGGTCCGTCTTTTGAGGTGTCTCCCTTGGGGTTCTCTTCTCATCTCATGCAATCAAAGATGGATGCTCATGCCCTTGATGCTCATCAAGGCCCCGTGTTCTGACTCTATGTGCAGCAATCTCCCGGCTCTCACTGGGAGTGGCCCCAGAGACGTCGTCCTCGCGTAGACCGCCCAGCATAGGGAGCGCGGGGATCATACCCGTTGACATCACGGAGAGATTTGCGAATGCAGTAAAAAGTATGTGCTAGGGACACTCGTGGCCGAAATACCGTAGCCCGCATCAGCTCAGTTGCAGTCACCCTGACCAGATGTGTTAGCTTTGGAACCAGGAGAGATTGTCAAACATGACCTCTTCACCCTCTTCGACTCGGTTGCCGCCCTCGAGGTATGTTTTGGCTTTGCGCGGTGAGACTCTGCGTCCGGTGGTGAGCTGTTCCGCTGACGGTGCGTAGATTATGGACCCTAAGATGGACAGTGGGTGCATCCAAGTCGGAGAGGAGCTCGAAGTATTGTACGACGTGTCACGTTCGTTGCAACCGGAGCAGGTCCTGGGTATCATTGACCAGCTGATTTGCCACGAGGTGAGTTGTCGACCATCGGGATCCTGACAACGATGTGCCTGGAAGTTCAAAGAGATGGGGAGAAGAAAAAAAGCAAAGAAAGGGCAAAACATGGGAATGGGGAGCAAGGGATGGAACCGGGGAAGATGGCACAAAGACTGACTCTGCGTAGATGTCCTGGCACCTTGGGTACCCCTTGTCGCAGACGATATTCACTAGCGTTTACGTCGAAGCTCTCTTGATGCCTGAGCCAGCCAGCACCAGTGAAGCCCATTTTGTGCGGAACCAGAATACAGACGCTGCTGATCAGGAGCAACCAATGCTCCAGATCCTACGCGCATACATATTAGGTTTGCTCAAGGCCTGTGGCTATGTAAACCAACGTATCAAGACCGAGCACTTTTACGAGGTAGGGCGATTTCTGTGGCATGACACATATCAAGATAGGAAGTGGGCTGTGCACTAACATCAAACGTTTCAGGAGGAGGACTTCGTTCCAAACACCTATAATCGCACGTTACTCGAAAGGTTTCCCGCGACAGAGGTGCAAGATGTACTTCGTGACGCAGTAGAGCTTGTGCTTTCTCTCAAGGGTTCGTCTGTGCCTGACGATGTTGCGGATGCGCTCGTCAACCGCCTGGATCTGCGGATGGTCTTTCTGGAAGCCATGGAGTCGCCCCGGCATATGAAGGACGTTTCCCGAGCCAGGGCCCCATGGGACAATGCCCTAGAGCTTCTTCCTCGGATAGAGACGACGCATTGTCTGGGAACCGCCGTCGATGACGCCTTCAGCATGAAGTTGCAACGGAAGCTCGCGAGTACAATGCCTCCACGACCGATTGTTCGGCTCGAGTTCCATGATGCGTTTGGCCATTTGTCGCGCCTGTTCAGAGATGGCTCAGAGGTCGTCGGCGTGTTGCAGTACGCAGACTCGCAATCTCTACAGGTACGAGATTCGTCTCTTCACGCATTCTTCCACCCATGATGCGTGCTTGCTGACATGCTGCCTACCGCAAACTTGAACAGACGTTTGTTCACATGTTCCAATCCCAGAAGCCCCAACCACTGGTGTACATCCGGACTCTCCTCCAGACATTCCTTTTCGATGCCATGGAGGTACTCGGATTCATGTCCATTCGCCAACTCCTCGACGATGACCTCTCCATCATCACCCTCCCTGCACACCCGCACCTTGACCGAGACAACGACGAGATCGAAGCACCTCATGATGTCCGCTTCGTCATGTCCCAGCAAATGGAGCTATTCCGTCAACGAGCCGCCCAGCCTTTCCTCGATATCTTCCGCACAGCCTGCCAGAATCGCTGTCGAGTCCGCCGGACGCTCTGCCATCTGATACGCGACTGGGAAGCCCTTCAAGTTGATGCCGAAGACGTTGATCAGATCCTACAAATAGCGACTAAAGAACAGCCCATTATGCAGGAATCACCTCTAGGCCTTGACCCCATGGAGACATACTCCCTGCCCCTCTCATCATGGACCTACCTCTACAAACTGCGCCAGATGGAAGCCATTGTCCAGCTCGGATTCGAACTCGAAATCTACCAGGTCGACGAGATGGCAGGCATGTACTGGTACCTCAACTACCTGGCCAAATCACGGCTCCAGCACGCGGAGCGCGTCCGGACCTTCATCGTCCGCCAAGCCAACACCCTCTCTCGGAGCCAGCCTCCAGCCCGCGTCGCCCCCGACTTCAAAACCGAACAGCAGCAGCAACGACAGAAGAGGAACCAGAAGCAGCTCAAGCGTTCCCTCGCCTACACGCGGCTCTCTCTCCTCGACGCAGCCGTCACGTGGGAACTCTCCGACGCGCTCTGCTGTCTATACATCGTTCTTCAGCGGCATAACCTTATAAAGCCCCTCCCAAGGCCGTACAGCGACGATCTACTACGCTTCGATCTGCGCATGAAGCCCTTCTCCTACATCGGCTCTCCGGCCCTCCCCACCTTTGAGGACTTCACCCACGGGTCGAAACAACCCGGCTCAAGTACTGTTGAACTTCTCGACTGTGCGGATCGAGCTGTCACGAGCGCAAAGAGGGGCTACGAAGCCCTGAGTAAGCTGTCCGCGGAGGAGTCATTTTCTGTTGGCTGCCGTAAGCGATGGGTCGAGGCGTCGAAAAAGGCACTCAAGTCGTGTATTGCAACGGGGATCGCTTTGTCGACGCTGCGGAAAGCAGTGCTCAAAACGGAGGGTAAAGACAATGATGAGAATGGGGAGGTGGCTGCGGGCGCGGCGTTGGAGGGCTTGGCTGCGGAGATTCCTACCCCGGAGAAGGCATATCATGAGTGGTGGATTGTGCCGCGGATAGGGCCTGCTGTGAGGGTGAAGAAGTAGGTAGGATGGGCATCTGGGTGGGAAGGGATGCGAAATGAAAAACTTGTTGATGAGGGGCTGTCTATGGCTGCTGCATACATCCTGTCGAGGAGATGGCATATGTCGGGGGGAAACCCCCGGGCCCCGGAAAATGAATAGAAAATGAAAATGATTCCAGAACACGTAGCTCCGTTTTTCATTGCGACAATTTGTTTCCATCGAATACATTTCCTTCGCCTTGTTTGCATGCAGTTCGTACAGAGTTGAACCCATATACTTGACATACGCTTGTGTATATGTCCCAGCATAGGTCGACATCAAGAGGTATCTACATACTGGCAAATAGTACGACAAGTACCTATGGTGCGTGCGACTGAGTTGCTTTCGCACTTTCGCACCCCAGAATCTGGTCACAGTGCAACTGCAGGGCTTTGACGGTAATAGCCGAGAATGAGGCACTTATGCAACCTTCTTGCGGCCCGTACGAAGGCGGATAGTCTGCGCGTATAGAGCATCCTTGAAAGCGAACAAGAGAGCAGCTGTCAAGACGCTCTGAGAGACTTTCGGGCCGATGCCTAAAATCATGTCAGTTGCGTGAAAGAAGAAGAAGAGAAAAAAAGAGAAAAAAAGAGAAAAGCAAGAGTTCGATGAAAGGTATGACGAGAACGTAAGAAAGAAGAGAGGTAGAACTATTGGCAGCGACAAAGAAATCGTACCCTTGTAGAGACCAGAATAGCCCTCCTCGCGAATTACTCGGCTGAGAGTCGCGCTCATGCCCTCCCTTTTGCTACCGCTCTGACTGCTGCCAGCAACATGCATCTGGCTCTTGACGGTAATATAAGGGTACGTAACCGACGTGGCAAAGAGCTTGCCCAGCGCGCCTAGGAAGAAGGCAATAGCGGGCGTGACCTTTCTCCTCTTCTCCACAGCATTCTTCATCTGTTCGAAGAGCGTGTACTGGAGAATCGGGTTGATGACCAGAACTAGCGCCGGCAGGACACCCGAGAAGAGAGCCTGGGGTCCCTCATTTCTCAGGAGCGACATGAGCGTGCCCATGGTAGTAGGCGACGCGGCGGGCTTTCCGGCCTCAAGATCGGCCTGTGAGTGCTTCTGGCGAGTCGTGACACGCGTGTTGATGACCCAGATAGGGTTCGTGATGATGACGGTCGCCGATCCGGCAATGGCACCGGCAATCATGGACTCCACGGTGGTGAGCTTCCTGTTGGCGCGACCAGCAGCCGCGGCGGCCTTTTCGAAAAAGGCTCTCGTCCACTCATACCAGTAGTAGTAGACGAAGTTGGTGACGCTGATGCCGAAGAGCGCCGAGTTAATGCCTGAGTATAGGCCGGCGATGCCCTCACGGGCGACAATCCTCTGGACGGCGTCGATAAATTTTGTCTCGGCCTTTTTGGATTCGACTTGAGCGCGGGTAGATAACGTGATGAGAGGGTATCTGTGGTTGATGCATTGTGAGTCAAGAATGCGAGCGCCAGTTGTGGTTCATAGAGTTGTTTTGAGTTCGCTTTCCGATACATTCACATGTTGAAAGGGCAAGAAAATGGAAGGGGTCTCCCGTACGTCAATACCATGGACAGAATGCCACCACCTGCGCCGGCAAGAGCGTGAGCAACATTGTCGTTTTGCGGAATGGGAGCCTTGGAAGCCATTATGAAAGGCAAGGCGGGGTGCGACAAGATGCGAAAAGCGCAGTGACAAATGACGACGGACTCGTTCACGACTGGTATCTCATCTGAGGCGTGTGGTTGACTTCCGGTAAGTAGCAAGGAATGATGAGAGTTTAAGGGTTCGAGGGTTCGAGGGCTCGCGAGGATCGATTTAAGATATGGTTGTCTCTGGTATTGGGAGCCGAGGTACAGTACCTAAGGACGGGTTGTGAGCGGAAATGCGGCTCCGCGGGGAGGAGGACGTTCCAAGTCCCTACAATAGAGGTACCAAGCCACCAGCTCTTCCAGGCAGCATTCTTACCGGAGAAAAGTGCCAGTCAGGCTCTTTCTGCTGCAATTTGAAGCCGGTTGCCGCCCGTGCGGAACAAAGCCATATGATCCGCCTCGGCGTGATGCCGCAGCCAGCCAGCGCTTTTACTGCCGCGGCATGTGACGAGTCACGACTGACGAAGCTCCGGAAAAGGCAAAAAGCTGGGGAAGCTGGAAGCGCGGCCGGCGCACGGAAGAACGATAAATGCGCAGCCGCGATACGATGGGACTCCGTCACTCGGGAGAAGTCAGAGACTCAGAGACCCTGAGTGCCGCTAGTCCGGACAGGGCCCCGAGTAAACACAATAGGAAAAGACCCCCATTTACGGAGTACGCTGCGCGACATAACGCAGCTCGTCATTCTCGCATTCTTACACTTTGCGCCCAACAGCATCGCCATCAATAACCCGATCGACCACGCGCCCGCCATCTAAGCTCGGCAAAACACGCAAAAAACGCAACCGAAAGCGACGCTGTCCCGCCGCGACTGGGAGCAAGTCGCGCCCCAACTCCGTCACAGCGGCTTCGGCCCTGGACCATGTCATCGCCGGATCCTCTTAACGATTTGACCATGGCCGACATGGCTTCCGAACCACCTTCTTCGGCATCGCGCCGCATCACTCGAAGTCAGTCTTCCCGCCGTTTCGTTTCGCCCTCCTCTCGACGGAATGGAGACGAAGACAATAACCCTGTCGGGGGCAAGAGCACGCGGCGCAAGTTGTTCCAGTCACCTCCTTCAGCAACCTCCACGCCCGGACGCCGGTTGAGACGACGTACGATTACGAGTACCGTGCCTCTCCGCGAGTCAATAGAAGATGAGTCAAATGAGGGAAAGACTCCGAAGCCGCGAGGTCGCCCACGAAAGAACAACGGAACTCCCATGCCAGGCGCGGGTACGAAAAGGCGCGCAGCGACGCCCATAGCCGGTCGAACGCCTCGCCGTCCTAAAACCATGGCAAAAAGTCAAGAGAAACTAGAGGAATCATTTGAGCCTAGCTTCCAAGCGACACCGACCCCGAAACGAAATCTCCGCGCGCGAAAAACCCCGAGTGCTGCCACGACCTCTACTCAAACAAGGTTGGATATCACCCCACGGGCAACGTCGGCTAGAAGGGGACGACGGAGGCGACAAGCTCTGGCGCCGGAAGAACTGCTTCAGCTCGCAGACGAAGTGGGCGACATTAGTCTCGACACAACACAGCTGCCTCCAGTCACTAGCGATGACGAGGTAGACCTAGTCAGGGCTCCGTCAGAATCAGCAGATGATGGACCGGCCGATCCGCCACAACTACCTCCAGTGCCAGTTTCAAATCCACCAGTTGCAGCGCCTTCGTCTCCGTCTCCTGTAACGGGGCGCCCCCTAGAGCCAGAGCCGGATACTTGGACTGAACCTGTGCCAAAGGAGCCTACGCCAGAAGCTGTACCTTACACTCTCGGTGACCCATCCGACTTCTCACCTCGTTTTGGCGCAACTTACACTTCGCCGCGATACACTGGGCGACAAGACGATGCACTCTCCCGAGCGGATGATTACGACGACTACGGCGACTATGGCGATCTGGGTGGCGGCGGCAGTGATCGGTCATCGATAGACGAGCTCCTGCAGGACGATGCGCCTCCTACCACGATGGCTCCATCAGCATACGACACCATTGCGCAAGGCGAGGACTTCAGCATGATTTTCATGGAATCGATACAGTCTCTACACCCCAATTTCGATAGCTCCATGCATCCATCGGCGCATGATGAGCTGGGAGAGGAAACTAGTCTTATTATTAATAAGACACTTGAGTCTCTCAGGCAAGTCGCCGGTGAAGGCGACCCCGTGGATGACGTCGACGTAGCCCATTACCCTGAGCTACTTACCATCGCACAGGCCGCGGAATCCGCTGTCGAAGATGAAGAGAGAAGGGTGGTGGAAGAAGAGGAAGAGGAAGGGCAGTTACCGGATCTGCCTGTAGAGCAGCAGGAATCTCCAAGTAGAAACGTTGCATCTACACAACAAGGCAAACGGCAACGACAACGATCGTCGTCTCCCACTGCACTGCCAGGCCCATATCGGTCTCGCAGCCCACACAAGCCTGCGAATCCATCACCCCTCAGGCATCGCGTCTTGAAATATAGCGCCATGCAAGCAGAACAGTCGGCGATGGCGGAAACAGCTCAGACCGCCGGGTTTCTCCTGCCGCCGCAGGCCCCAACTGCACAAGCCGCAGAGTACCTGGAGCAAGGACAAGAGAACCTGTATGACGATTCATTCTCCGAGATTCCTGATGCTGTGTTGGCGGCAGCGACGCCTGGATCTCTGATGAACATGTCCAATCAAGTCATGGAGGAGCAGGTGGACCAATATCAACTGCAGAACTTCCAAGGCGATGAAATGGCCTCTGAAGAGGATGGAGAGTCGCAGCGCAAGGGGGAGTCTGAGGGAAAAAGGCGCACAGAACATGAAGGAATGACACGAGAAGAACAAGCTGTGACTGAAAGGATACAGCACGGCGAGCCGGACATGCATCTTTACGAGCTTACTCGCATTGCTACCCAGGTTTTGATGAAGGGACAAAACGGCCAGGAAATAGACGAGATGGAAGCTCTTGAAAGAGGCGGGCTGTATGATGCAGGCACCAAGATGATCTCGGATGAACAACGTGTCCAGGAGATTGAGGATGACACCAACGAAGACGACCAGTCGCGCGAAGAAGAAGAGGCCCAAGAAGCAGTAGACGCCGAAGCACACGTATCAGAGCCTAGTCTTTTTGTAGCCGACGACGAGGAAGTCTACCAGGATGAGTTGGCGGAGCGCACGGAGCCCGAGCATTTTCAGTCAGAGAAGAACCTTGATGCAGCCGACTCGAAGAACGATGATGAAGCGCACAATCCGGGAGACTATGAAGCAGGAGAGAACATGTTCGACGTCTCTTCAGAGGGTTCTGGACAAGATGGGCATGATGCAGTCGAGGCTTCTCGGGATGAGACCGATGATGAAGAAATGGAGAATGAGGAAGCAGATGCCGTAGACGACCGTGTCCGAGAGCGATATAACGAGGAGCAAGCGCAAGAGAGAGAAGAAGAGAAAATAGATGAAGCTGAAGACAGGGAAGAGGTGGAACAGTATGTGACACAACGAAAGGTCCATGATAGATACCATGAAGAGCTAGAGCGAGAAGAGGAAATTGATGACAGGGAGGATATGGAAGAGGCTGGACAATATGTGTCTCAACGAAGCGCCCATAGAAGATTCGACGAAGAGCAAGAGCGAGAAGAGGAAATGAACGACGCTGAGGACATGGAAGAGGTTGGTCATGATGCAGTCGAGGCTTCTCGGGATGAGACCGATGACGAAGAAATGGAGAATGCAGAACCAGATGCCGCAGAATACCGTGTCCGAGAGCAATATCACGAGGAACAAGCGCACGAGAGAGAAGAAGACATGGACGACGCCGAAGACATGGAAGAGGTTGGACAATATGTGACAAAACAGACAGTCCGCGGACGATACGATGAAGATCAAGAGCGTGAAGGAGGAATGGACGACAGAGAGGATATGGAAGAAGTTGGAAAGTATGCGGTACAAGAAGAAGTCCAAGGAAGATATGACGAAGAGCAAGAGCGAGAAGAGGAAATGGACGACGCTGAGGACATGGAAGAGGCCGAAAAATATGTGACACAGCACAACGTCCAATTCCAAGACAATCGAGAGCAAGGCAGGGAGTCATACGAAAACGTAGACGTCGGCAGGCATCCAATCATCGAAGAACGCGCGGCAGAACACGACATGCAAGAAAATGAGGATGGGGAACAAGCGCTAGAGCAGCAAGACGACAACGACCAGTTTCACAACGATTTGGCGGAGACCATGGAAGCAGAAGCTCAAGCAGAGGAACAGCGTACCAATGAAGCATCCATGGCGAGCACAGCAGCGGCTTCAGACCAAGCGCGCTTGCCGACGCCCGATGACACTCCTCCGCAAGTTGAGCCCGAAGCATCTGACCAGACTGGCCACGAACCGCACCTGAGCTCGCGGCCACCGTCCAGAACGCGATTGCCATCCAGATCGCCCGACCGTTTTGATTACAATCCTCGCTTCACTGCCGAACATTCTGCTTCAGCAGCACGATCTGCGTCTAGACTTGCTTCCTCGCCGAGATATCCTAGCCTTGTGAGACATGCCCCTCCTGTCATTCAAAGGTCAGAGGAAGTAGAGCTGGTGGACACGGAAGACGAGCACGCGGGGACTGCGGAAGTGAAAGATGAAGAAATGGAAGATCAAGTCCAACATGGAGAGAAAGAAGAGGAAGAGACTGCTACGGAAGAGGATCATGAACGGGCCGAGCAAGAAGTTAATGCTCATGCTGTCCCAGTCGAGCAGAAGGGCGTGCCACAGATGGAACCTCAGCCGGAACCGCGATCGGAACCACGTCGTTCAGTACCGGTTGAAATAAGTCGACCATCATTTGACACGACTCCTCCTCATCAAGTCTCCTCACCTCTGCAAGAACCCCAGTCGGTCCAACAAGAAACATCGCAGCCCAAAACAGCACGGCCACACCTGACGGCTATTGTTCGAGCGGGACAAGTCCTCCAGAGCATCACATCAGATCCGCCATCGCCTGAGGGCCGCGACAAGCAGCTCGGAAGCCCTTTTAGACGATCTGCAAGCAAGGAGTCATGGAGTGGATCTCGGGAGAGCCAGACGAGTGGTCATCGATTGAGTCGGAGTCCTCGACTGCCGCGTTTACCTGCTGCGACATCTGCGGCTGCTCCGACTGTCCCAAAGGCTGCGGCTGCGGCTGCGGCTGCTGCCGTCCAAGAAGAGGCTCTTACTTCTTTCAAGACAACAGCTGCGCAAAGACCGTCTGCAATACAGCCCGTGCCGCGCGTCGCAGAGCCGTCTTCCGACAGGGGAACGTCACCTTCGCGTGAGTCCCTCACGAGTTCGATGCGCATCACGCCGCCAAGCGAAGGGGCGATGAGCTGGATTGCTCGGGAAGGCACCATCAGTCCAAACCTGCGAGGCGACAATACGTTGCGAGAGGCAGCTAGACTGCCTGAGCGTAAGGCCGTCCAGGCACCTCTCAATCTACACGGGCCTGTACAACAGCAACAACCGCGGCAAGCCAGCCCCAAGCCTCGCGAGAAGGAAGCCGAAGTCATCAAGGATATACGGGATGACGAGACAGATATCTGGGAATTAGAGGCGCAGCGAGAGACGCCTCTGCCGGCACGTCGGGGACAACAGCAGAAACAACAACAGAAACAGCCATCCTCAGGCAGACGCATCCCCTCCAGCATCCAACGTCGCGGCGTAATCCCAAGTCCCTGGACCAAGAAGAGCATCCACCGACCTGCCGTCTCACGAATGATCTCACAGTCCGTGCCCGACCTATCTCACGTGTCCGAAGAGCCCAGTGTCCTCCCCGACGACCAGGACGCCGCTGCGTCCAGCGAAACAGACGAGTATACCCTCCTCGCCCAAAGACAGCAAGAGGAAGAGGAAGCCAACAAGACGGCCCAAGCACCTGCATCAGCTGTCAAAAACAAGAAGCGTTTTGACATTTCCACCTTCTTCTCGTCTCCTGTTGCGGTCCCGGGCATATCTGGTCAGAAGTCGATGTCGAGTATAGCCGCTGCTGCAATGTCCGTGGCTCCAGGCGCGGCTAATGTGGTCCCGACGAGCTCCATGTTTCCGCAATTGCCGCAGGGAGCGGTTGAGGTGCGATATGATGATAGCAGCATGAGGAGTGCGTCGTTGTCACCGGTGCGTCGCAAACAGGCGGTTGTTGGTGACGCGTTGCGGACGCAAGGCAGGCGTGGAGAAGAGGACAAGGCAGTGGAAGGGAAGGGAAAGGAACGCGAACACGAACAGGAAGACGAAGAACAATCGCAGCTGCAAAAGCAACGGCAATCGCAGCAACAGGGGTATCAGCGCCAGCATCACCACCAGCCGCACTCAGCGCCCGAGATGGTTGAACGATATTCATCTCCAACCACGCCTGAGAGGCTCTCCGTGCCAAGCGCTTCGCAAAACCAAGACTTCACACCTCGGCCCCGACAGACGAACCAATGCTTTTCTCAGCTGCCTTCCGAAAAGCGCTCTGCAGCCGCCACTCCCCCGCGTATGCAGCTCTCTCGCGCAGACATCCACCGCTGGACGCAGCAGACATCCGACGCCAGTGAAGAATCTTCCGGTACCCAACAGCAATCCGACGCCAGCGAAGAATCTTCTGGCCTTCAAGAGATGTCCGAACCCAGCGAACAGTCCTCTGATCTCCAACAGGCCCTTCAACCTCCTTTGCGCCCCCTACCACCCAAGGACGCATCCCCCCGAAAGTCTGCCCTGCGCTCACCTCTCAAACCCCATACCCCCGGCCGCGTCGTCGACTTCACAAGCAGCGTCCTCTCTCCCGCGGAGCAAGTCCGCGCCAGACACGAGCGCCAAAATTCCTCCTTCGCCAATATCTCCTTCCACGAACAACCACCCGACCCATTCTCCTCCTACTCCCGGCCCGTCTTCTACCCAACTCTCGACCAGGACCATAGCTCCAGCTCGACCAACGACATCACCATGGAAGACGCACCCCCTCTCTCTTCTCTGCCCTACACGCCTCTCTACCCGCTCTCCCAAACAACCTGGTCCCGCAGACACTGGCTTTTCCTGGATGACCTGATGCAGTACCGTCGACGACGGAACTTCCCGGTGCGGTACCCGCGCCACGCGGAGCACTATCTCGGCAAGACGGTTAAGAGCCACGGTACGGGAATGACGCTGGAGAGATGGCATCTGGACTGTGTGGATGCGTTCAAGGCGCATGTGGGGGGTTGGGATGAGGGGGTTTTGGCGAAGAGGTTGTTTGCCCTGATGTTGGGGGAGGAGACGAGGAGGCGGAATAGTGGGGATTTGTTTCGGTTGTGAGGAGGGGAGGTGGAAGAGGATGAAGTCATGATGCTTTTTGTTGGATTTTGTTCTTGGCATGGTAGAGAAGAGAAGAAAGGAGGGGAAATGTGGTTATTGCTGGACATCGTGGTCTGAGAGCATTTTTTTTCAGGCCAGGGAGGTTTTGTTTTTAGTGGATTTTCGTTTTGGATTGGGGTTTTTTGAGATGGATTTGGTGTTTCGGGGCCCTTGTTTTTAAGATACCACTCTGTTTGTGTATTGAAGACTGAATTTGTGGAGAGTAGCCAGGATTGCTTAACTTGTTACAAGTTTTTTATACTGGTTTGGAGAAGGTGCTTGTGTACATTGTTGCGCAGTGAAACAGAGATATGTACGCATCGAAGGGGGGGGCATAACCCCTTCTTTGATTCTAAGTGGATGGATTGTACATGTGTTGATAGATGCCTCTTTTGTGTAGTGATCGTGTTGATCGATAGCTTGGCCTGCGTGAAATATATTGATCGGCCGAGTTGATGTGGATGTAATATATCGCACATGGTAAGTTTAGATGCCTGGGGTGCTTTCATTGCACATCAGATTCTCCTGAAAACGCATGTAGACGAGGACCCATGGCGGGAGAAACATCGTACTTGGACAACATAGTCACGGTCAAAGCTGCACATCATTCAAGGACATTGTCTCTTTAATATCCCCATCTACATGAATACGGTACAAACACCTCCCCGGCCAGTTTACTCCAGCATACTCGCCTGGTTCGTATACAACACATCCACCACGCTGCTCAGCTTGTCAATCGTCGACAGGGCTGCATCATACGACTCATCACGCTGTGTCTCGTCAAAGATGATGAGGCACCCAGCCCCTTGGTCCAGCACACCGATAATAACCTTGTCGAGAATCATCTGCGACAGCTTCCTCTCAACCTGCTGGGTGTCGAGGCCGACCATCTTGGCAATGTGATCAATCTCAACGCGGGAAAAGGGCTCAATAACTTTAATAAGATTCTGCTCCAGCATGGCATCGTACAGCCGGCGGAGGTGGTTGCGGATAAAGGCATCACTGCCCAACTCGTAACGGTAGGCTGAGAGCGACCGCTCATATTCCTCCAGAGAGCGGTTGGAGTGGGCACGAGCAATAGCCTTCATGGCCTCGAGATTTTTGCCGGCATACTTGACGGCTTGTTTAGAGGCCATGAGCTGGTTGACGTCGTCTGCGAGATTGAGCATAATCTTGCAGAGGAGCATGTACTGCAGCGCCGCCTGGGCTTTGGTGCTCTCGTCCAAACTGTGGTAGCCATCGAGGGCCTCGATAAAGTACGAGAACGCCGTGTTGAAGTCCTTGTCTTCAGCATGGAGCTTTCCACTCTGCATGTCGAGATTGGCTTGCAGCATCGGAGGGGTGTAGACGCTTGCGGCGCTGGTGCGTGATGTTGTCAGAGCTGCGCGAGCTTTGGGGATATTGCCCAAGGCGTGGTACACTCTTGACTCCAGAAGCTGCACTTCCACCAGTCGTAGCTTGTCGTCAAGACGCTTCAGCTCACGCAGAAGTCCATTGATGAGGGTGAGCGCTTCGTAGTATGATTGCTTGGTCATGTACAGGGCCACAAGGCGGACCTCGAGATCCTGGCGCTGGAAGGCGCGTCGTTCGGCTGTCGCCCATTCGATGCAGTCCTTTGTTATGTACACTTCAGTTTCGGTACTGTTAGGAATCTCCTTGATGAGATCCAGTAATTGCCGCACTGAAGAAGACACGGGTCAGTTGCTGTGATTCGTTTATGTGCTTTTTCTTTTCCCTCTTTTCTATCTTGGTGTGCAACTATTGTCATGCCGTGTTTCCGGGGAAGAACATACCCAGCTTCGATGATTTCGCCTTGGCAAATGATGAAAAAACTGATCGACTCTCTCGTACGAGTTCTACCAACTCTTTTGATTTCCTGCATGATTGCTGTCTTTAGCGCCAAACGCCAGGGAATATACCAGGCGCCATGTGTGCCCGCCTGCCCACTCACTTCTCATCTCGATACAGTTCCCCCAAGCTGATCAAAGCCGACTCATACTCCCGCGTTGCCGCATCAGATGTGGCAGCAGGAGCCTTGGAAGTGATGTCTTTGTAGATGGCCTCGGCCTTTCGCGGATCCGTCTTGGCCAGCTTCTGGGCTTCATGAAGCCGGCTTGAGTCGGCAGCCGCCATGTCGGAGGAATCTGTGAGCTGGTACTTGGGCGTATGTTTGTATTTTTACCTCAGTGTGAGATAGTAGCCCTCAATTATTATGCGTGGAAGGTTCGGAGGCTCGTGAGGAATATACAAGTCGAAGCAGCCGGAGCTCCAGACTCTAGGCTGCATCCGTTACGGCAGCCTCGCGCTGCTGATCCACCGGCTTGCCACTGCGCAGCAGCTGCGACCGCTGGCCGCACCGGTCCGTCGTTAGTCCGCCTCGCCGCCTCATCGAACTTTGGCATCAAAGTAAAAGTCTCTTACTCCGCGACTCTAATATCTCTCTGCGCACTCACCTACTGAATCCTCCACGTTCTCACAGCGCCATCATATTTCAATATCACCATGTTGCGTCAGGCCTTTTCTACCTCGTCCCGGGCTTTGCGCTCAGTCACCCGCGTTGCCGCCAACCAGCCCACGCTACGCACTCCCATTCACAACGCTCCTGCTGCCTGGTCATTACGAACCACACAGCAAATACAGCCTGGCCTCGCCCGGTGGTACAGTGACGCCAAGGAGACCCCGGCCGAGAGCGAGAAAGCTGAAAAGGCTGAGACGGCTGAGAAGACTGAGGCGGAAGAGGGTGCTGGCGAGCCTGATGCCCTTGCTGAGTTGAAGAAACAGCTCGAGGCCAAAGAAGCTGAGGTCCGGGATTGGAAGGTTCGTTGAAAACGTCCAGGCTCGCAAGCTCCAGAAGCCATTACCACTTCGTCTCCAGAACCCATTGTTGACTTCTTCTCTCCGCCACAGGACAAGTGCATGCGCACCGTCGCCGATTTCCGCAACTTGCAGGATCGCACCCAGCGCGAAGTTAAGACGGCCCGAGAATTCGCTATTCAAAATTTCGCAAAGGACCTTGTCGAGAGCGTCGATAACCTGGACCGCGCCCTCACAATGGTCCCTGAAGAAAAGCTTGCGTCACAGGACGAGGCCGCCAAGGATCTCGTCAACCTGTACGATGGTCTTAAGATGACTGAGGGCATCCTCATGCAAACGCTGGCCAAGCACGGCTTGGAGCGTCTGAGCCCCGAGGGCGACAAGTTCAATCCTAACGAGCACGAGGCTACGTTTATGGCGCCCCAGCCCGATAAGGAAGACAACCATGTCTTCCACGTGCAACAAAAGGGCTTCAAGCTCAATGGCCGTGTCTTGCGCGCCGCCAAGGTGGGCGTGGTCAAGAATGCCTAGAATGGCCAAGGTCCTTCACCATTGTGCATCTCCTCTCTCCTCTTTCACGACGAAAATATTTCTTGTCCTTAGAACAAGGCCCTTCTCTACACTTTTACCGACAAACAAGCACTCATCTTACACTCTTTGAAACATCAAAGATAAGATAATAACTGTATCATACACCTCAAAGTCATGTGGGCTGTGGAAAACGACGCATGACATGTACAATCTAATTTTTTTCGCGTTCGGGAAGAACGATGACTCGCACACACTTTCGGGAATCGCATTGATCTAGCAGAAAACGAAACAAGCATCCTGAAGAAACGTGTTATGTTCTTCTCATAATGACTAGACGGCAAAAGAAGACAACGGCTTAATGGGCTTGCTTTCATCATTGCATGGCGGGTCTGTCTTAGGAAAGAATCGAAAGTTCATACCATCATTAATCGGGGGCTTTTTGTACTTGTACTTTATATATGTACTGGCTGGCTAGGATATGGATGGATATGTTCTTGTATATCCGGCTGCGTAACAAATAAACACGTTTGACACGCAAATGCTTATTCCACTTGTAACTCCTAAGCGCGGACGCCTCGTCGGGTGTTGATGAATCGTTTCAACGCGTGTACTTTGTACAGGTGCTACCTACCTCCTAGGTAACACGCATGATGTGACGTAAAGCACCTCCACGGACCACGAGTCCACCCCACATCACATCCCAGCGCGCTGCACAACTCCCAGATTTCGACCTCGGCACCACCACGATCCAGACCTACCATCACAGAAAACCAACATACGCGTCAGAACCGCAACCAGTTCTTTTTTCTCCGGGTCGCTCTCCGCGCGAGAGCATACCTATCTCGCGCTCTTGCAATGGCTAAGCGCCAGCGAATAGCAGACCCAGACACCGAAAAGACATACTTTGAGTTGCAGCGCGAAGCAATCATCTCTGACATTGCCCTGGTTCGTCTCCGTCCCCTTCCATAATAGTACAAAGTATGGAAGCGCGCCGCCTCAAGATGCGCTCAAGTAGAGCCAAAATTGAAGCTAAAAAACGAGGAGCGAACAAAACTAACAGGGACATCTAGAGCTTTGAACACGTTCTCGGTAATATCAACAAATTGAACCGCTCGCTCGAGGAAGTCATCAAGGTAAACGCGCGTCCCCGCGTCTTTGCGAAAAACAAGAAAATATGGCAAAGAGATCCCGTGCGTCGGATAATGGATGGGGAAGTGTCGCGCTAATAAGGAACCTAGATGGGCAACGACTTCTCGTCAGTCGAGGCGCTCTGGTCGCAGTTTGAGAACGTCATGGCCAAGGATGAAGGGGGTGAGAAGATCCCTGAGAAGCAGGAGGAAGAGGTGGAACATGTGAAAAGGGAGGAGAGTCATGAGTGACGCGATGTGTGGTAGGTATTGAGATGCATGCTCAATTCAGGAGAGCAATAGGGTTGACGCGTCAAAACAGGACGCATACATGTGCATCAGCTGATCTTGTGCGCTTGTGCAAATAACGACATCACTGGGACTCAACAACGAAGTGGGTGGGCGAGCATCGAACTACCTATCAGAGAAAGAGCTCATTCATCGTGCTTGACTCAACGTTCACCCATCCGAGTACAAAGCGACGCGCCAATGGGACGCTTTTACTTACACACTTCGCGATATCACCAAGATCGAGTCGACCGAGTAAATAAGGAACCGCGTGCATAAGGCGGCTTCCATCGATTTTGCCCAACATGCGAGCTATGAGAACAGAATGCAAAGCAAAACGCGCAAACAGGCCATTCATGGTACATATCAAAACGCATTTCAAGGCCATGGCAATATACAACAATAAGAGAAACTTGCGTCAAAAAACATGGAAGAAATATATCCTATTTTCCAACCCTGACCGACGGAGCGTCATGTAAGCCCACACGACTGCAATCATCCTCCGTTTTCCCTCTCGGTCCCGTTCTTTGTACCTTTTCCGTCTTACGTCGTCCGTCGTTTCTAGACTTCGTTTGTGCCTGTGATGCTCGCGGAGCAGCAGCAAGAATTTGGCCCCCAGGATGCCTGTCCTGTCCACCATTATGCCATGTGTCTCCCTTTGCAAGGCAAAAGAAAAGACGTATGTGTTGTTCGTAATAAGCGCAATCATGAGGAAAAAGAAAAGTGATGAAAAAAAAAGTAAAAAACAAGAAGAAATTCAAAAGAAAACCCTAAATCAAAAGCCTTCAAGTGATGCGATGAGATCTCATGCCATGGTCATTACAATTCCGTATGCGCAAAACACCCCGTTGATCGTGGCCGGACTCTCGAGCACGGCGAGGTACATGCTCCCTTCCCGCACGTTTCGAGCCTTCACAGAATGTGGCACCGTCTCTTCTTCCTCTTAGGGAGCTTCAATCCAGGAATGGCCGATCTTCCATCACCGCCCGAGTTGCCGGCCATTGCGTCTTGATTCGTACTGTCGTTGGCAACGACAGTAAGAATAGCGCGCTCAAAAATCTCGTCGACACCGAGCATCTCTTTACTGCTACACTCCATGTACTGAGCATCCATTTTGTCGGCAACGGCAAGTCCTTGTTCGGTAGTGACTGGTGTGAGACCTTGGGTCTTGAGCATCTCGATACACGTCTGCTTGTAGCGCAAATCTGACTTGAGGCCGACCAAGATGAGAGGGGTATAGGGACAAAAGTGAAGGACTTCGGGATACCACTGGTGGAAAAACTGTTAGCTTACTCGGCCCAAGGCAATGGAAGAGAAGACTTGGTGAGGTCCCAAAGATTTACCTTGTCTAGCACATTATCCAGTGAGTTGGGGCAGTCAATGGCAAAGCAGACAAAGATCAAGTCAGTTTCTGGATAGGACAGCGGCCGCAAGCGGTCGTATTCTTCTTGGCCGGCCGTGTCCCACAAGGCCAGCTCGACAGTCTTTCCGGTCGGGCTATGCGTGGGGTACGTGATGTAATTTTCAAACACAGTCGGGACATATTTCTAGCTATTGTTAGCTGACATTTAGGGGAAAGGGCACTGTTATTGAGCCAACACTGTGAGTCTGCGAGACTTCTGTCCAAACCATACCTCTGGAAAGTAGCCTTGACTGTAGCTTATCAACAAACAAGTCTTGCCACAGCCACCATCTCCAACCACCACAATCTTTTTGGAGTAGGTCGGCGCTTCGGTGACATGTGTCGCATAAGATTCCCGACCAGATGACGAGCTTAGTGTGGTGCTGACAGTTCCATGGCTTGAGCGCGTGCGCTGCTGGCGGCGCGACTGCTGGCGGCGCGACGGTTCATGGCTGCTTGATGTGTAGTATGAGTTACGATGTTGCGAAGAAGAGGCCATGACGCGGTATATGCTTGCGAAGCAGCCAAGTTGAGCTGGAAGACGCGGTGGGGAATGACCATGAATCGGCGGAAAGAGAGAAAACGTCTATCGAGAGCAAGCCCAGCTCCAATTCCACGTCCGGCCGTTGCAGCTGTCCACCGGTTGCTCGCCAGCTGGCAGAAAGTATGGGTCGTGGGCGTGATGTCGTAGAGAAACGCCCCAATTTAGTCAATGCTCTGCCCTTTTCTTTTCTTTGGGTCGTCGCGGTACGAAGTTCTGAGTTCACGCGGTCGTGTTTGTTGTTATCAGGATGCTCGTAGTGATGATGGCACTAGTAGTTGGTGTCGGGGAGGGAGGGGCGGACAGATTTAACGTTAGGATGGCTTTTTGATGAGTCTTTGTGCTTCCTTGTTTCTGTTTCGCATCTCACTCGGCAGGGCAACAAAGTGCCATGGCGGCCTGACGTGGGGGGGAGGGGATTGGGTGGGTGCAAGCCGAGCCACCCAAGTGGGAAGTTGGACCGGTTGGCCCAGCAACGCGCCCACCGCCCACCGCGTTATGTAGGTAGGTATTATGTACAAGCGGGACGTGCTGCCGTCTGCCTCGCGGAGTCGCGGCGTTGGTTCTAAACATAGCAACAGCAACGACTGAGTGTGAAGAGATCGCGGGAGTGGCTTTTCAACTACTAATGGCGTCAATGAGGAGCAAAGAGACAGACAATTTGATACCTATCAACAGAAGCCACTCGAAACTACCTATTAGACACACAGGTATGTACACACTTCGAAGCTAAGTACTCCGTACATAGGGGGCAATCACACATGAAATGACGAAACAGCGGTCACGGCGCCCTTGTGCAACCTGCGCCACACTGCGCCAAGCTTGCGCCAGGCCGTGGCGAAGCACTACTCCGTATTTGTCCGTGCAACCCACTTCTCAAACAATGAAAAGATTTCCCCCACGACCTCCTCTTTCATTTTCTTCATCTTTTCCACACTCTATGCTTCGACAGCCCGCACAGCCTCTCGCTTTGCGTAACGACATGGCGATGCTGCAGACGCCAAGCAGGACCGTCACTCTCGTCTCTGGCGATGGCTTCGAGTTTGAGGTCTTGCGCGAGGCGGCCCTGGTCAGCCCCGTCATCAAATACATGCTGGACGCGAGGAGTGCGTGAAACTTCGGCATCCTGATTTGCATTGCGCTCCTCTGCGTTGCTCTGCTCTGCTCTGCTCTCTTCCAACTATGGCTGAAAGTTCGATATCTACTCACACTCGGTGCAGGCCAGTTTTCTGAAGCAAAAGACGCACGCTGCGTGTTTCAAGAAATGAGGTAAGCTACTCGGGTTCGAGCTTGAATCCGCACTCAGTCACGGAAAGACACAATACGCAATACACGTTGGCCCATGAGGAATGAAGACAAGAATCAGCGCTGCATCAAGTATCTCTCGCATGCCATGACAGAACGCTGCTCTAATTTGAGCTGGCCGGGCTGCTTGATTGTTCCAACTACACTTGAACTGACCATGGCGAAGCCTTTCGCCGTCGGCTCGTTGCTTGGCGTGCTTGGTGACCGCATCTTATGCTGCTGCTGTCTTGTTGTCCGAACTGGCAGCTGACATCTTTCTTCTTTCGCCTCTCTCTCCGACATAGTGGCATGGTTCTCGACAAGGTCGTGGAGTACTTCCACTATTGGTATCGCTATCGAAACAGCGACGACGTTCCGGATATGGATATTCCCGTCGAGCTGTGCCTTGAACTCTTAGCAGCTTCCGATTACTTGGGCTTGGACCAGTAAGCCGCTTTCTCATCATCACCTGCCACGAGCACAGCTTTCTGAGCACGCATCCTAATGCAACCACTTCAGGGCGAATATGAATATGAAGTGATGTCTGGAAGCAACTTCACTGTTACTGTTTTGATATCCATGGATGCCCAATTCAATCATTGATCGGGCTTGGTCAAAATTACTGCGAGCCTGCAATCAATGACGAATTACAGGATACTTATCATTGAGTAGCTTTTCGATGACCCTCAATGCATCGCGGGTCATGTTTTGATTTCGCCCTTATCATGACTTGAAGTCAGTGACTATTGCGTGTCCCATTTCAGCATATACGTTCTGCTCTTCACTTCTCTGTGGGTTGAACGTCTATTAGAGATGGAAGATTGATGCATCCCTCTCACTCTGCGTGGCTCAGTTGTGCATTGAGTTTTCGCTTTTTTTGCAGGTACACATTCCACCAGATAATCCATGACTACGTACGACACGTGCTTGATGTCATATCCTGACGTCAATTCCTATCATAGAGATACTCCGTACACTGTCGCATAACGTCCGCATGTAACAAATTGCATGTAGCGTAGACCGTGGTACCTACGGAGTAGTGTTGCCCTATGAACAAATACCTATGAATCTATGATCCTTGATCTTACGTTGGTTTACATAAATACCTAAGCTAAGCCCATTCGCCGGCATTAGGTACATGTGTTATCCTTTCGGGGCCCGAATCTGTTCTGTCAGCGGCGTATTCAATGTGGGAACCCGTGGACGTGGACGTGAATAGTTTCCTATCATCCCGCTCACCACGGAGCCGTCGCGTGCCGTAGCGTGCCGTCGTGGGCCCGGCTGAGAGCGCTATGTCACGTCGGAACATACATGATACCTACGGCATACTCGGATGCCAGTGGAGCGCTCCCCCCGCTGACCTTTCCCCTTCATCCTGATGATCCTGTATGTAACGCGAAGAAGGCGGTAATGTGCCCAAAGAAACTTATTAGTCCTCTTAGCAGGGAGCTTCCGACCTGACTTCCGGACCTTGTGGCGCTCTTGGTCACAAGTTACAACACAGGCGTATCAGAGAGGACTTGCGGATTCTCACACGGCAGAGGACCGCACTGTGCTCTAGGCAAGAAAATCCTCCTGAATTATGGAACTCAAAAGGCATTTTGTGATAAGGCCCGGTCGGTCAATTCATGAAACAAAATTTAACAGGGGTCGTCTAGTGCAGATCATCGAGGTGGATCACTGGATAGAACAGCATCTTAGGATACCTACGGAGTAGTGCGCGATAAGAGCAATTACGGACATGCCCAAACATGTATAATCTGCACTTGTGTATGTATATATAGCTATGATAGTTCTCACATCCCCAGGGAGGCTGTGTGTGAGAAGTTCTACAAGCTCTCCCTCAAGTTCAAGTCCGCAAATCTCCCCTCTCTCAGCAGAACGTATCATCATCCATTCTGCCTCCGTAAATCTTCACATCACGTTTCATTATGCCCACCATGCTGAAAGACCAGGGGTACATGTTCTACGGACAAAACTTTGAGCCTGACTCCAAGGCTGCGGAAACGGCTGAGACTACCAAGTGAGGCTTTGTTTTCTCTCTATTGTTACTATATCATCCAAACCCATGGGAAATAGACGATTGACACGAAATTTGGTGGCCTAGTGGTGTCTCGAGTACCAAAGGTGCCGCACATGGTAAACCTGAGCTCAAGCAAAGGCAAAGTACGTTTTTCATCGTCCATCGAAAAACGGCAGAAGAGGAAGAGAAACGCAAAACACAAAGTCCGGGAACCGTGACATAACACGTCACTACATCCTATGCGATGAGCTGACGAACAATGAGCAGGCGGAGGAAAGGGATATCTTCTCCCCGTCGATATCGTAAGTGCATACACGAATTGTTGCCTTTTGCCCCTCACCACCGCCATTCCTGAAATACCTAATGTGTGTTGATCAGTAGAGCCATACTAACACACACGCACACAGGACGAGCAAGAGCGTCTAGGTGCGTTATGGAGCACACCCCCCTCCAATCATCCATGAGTCCATCCTTCCGTGCGGAGACAAGACGGCGTCGGTGGTGCAGAATGGCGTCTAACCTCGGCCGAGACACAAATAGACTCCCAGCACGAGTTATATTTGCTAGCAACGGATGGAAAGCTGGGTCGTGCGCCGGTATGTAATCCGCGTCGGGTGCTGGAGGTCGCGACAGGGACGGGGGTATGGGCGCTTGAATACGGTGGGTACATATCCAAACTTCACTTGTCCGGTCTCGGCTTTTTACCTCCACGCAGCGCTGCAATATGCTTTCCCATACGCTATATTTAGCTTCAGTGTGGGCTGCTGGCTGGTACGTTTAAGCACAGGTACGTTCAACCCAGCTGACAATACCCGTCTCTAGCAACCGCAAACCCATCCTGTCACGTCATCGGGACAGACATCTCGGCCTTTCAACGTCCCCATTCACTACCCAATGTGAATTTCGTGCTGCAAGACTTCGAAAAGGATACGTGGCCGGCCCAGTACGGCGGCGACTTCGACTACATCCATCTCCGCTACACGGTCACCTGCTTCGACTCCACCCCCGAGGTCCTCCGGCGTGCCTTTGAGCTGCTCCGCCCGGGGGGCTGGATTGAGTTCTACGACCCAAATCATGTCTATCTGCCGGTGGACAGACCCCTCGAAGGGACTGCGCTTGGGAAATGGATGTCGTCGGTCGTTGAGGGGGCCCGGCGGGTGGGCCGCGACTTCTTAAAGCCTACTAAGTACGTGGGCTGGATGCGCGATGCGGGATATACGAACGTGACAGAGACGCGCTTCGGTATCCCGACCAATCCCTGGGCCAAGGATGCGCGGCTGAAGAAGATGGGCCGACTGAATGTCAAGAATGAAGTCGCCGTGGTGGGTAGTCTGGGTAAAACCTTGAGACTGGCTGTGGAGGATGAGAAGGAGGCTGAGGCTCTAGAGGAGGGTGCGAGAAGGGACGTGCAGGATCCGAGTATGCACTTTTTTAGAGAGATGTGAGTATCGTCTGCTTCCTTTGTCTTCTTTCTGTTGTGCACCTGGCCCAACATGCTAATGGAATTCGCAGGTTTGTCGTATATGCTCAAAAGCCAGAAGAGACCTGACCGAGTCCTTCGCCGGCCACCGCTGCTTTGAAATTGCCGTTGATAGATTATTACCCTATCTGAATCGTATAGAGTATTGAATAAAGTGCAATTCTTTCTGTTCATCTTTTTGCGAAGCACAGTCCATATTGCCTGCATCATCGCTTTCGGGAGTCCTCCCTCACGCGCATCTGAGATCTTATCATCTCTAGCGCCAGAAGCGCGGGCATGGGATATGCCAACGGTGTCGCCTGTGGTTGCTGGAATTGCCCATGTCGATGTAGAAGAATTGTCTCAAGATTCCGTGCCTCGAAGAAATATTGCACAGGTGACAGAGGAACGGCTAGTGAGCACTGGGACTCCATTCCTGTGTCTATGACTCTATGAGGTACCTGTTGATTATGTAGTCGAAAAGATATTTTCATTTTTCTCAGGGTTTCGCTGCGCGGTCTCCCCGTTTCACTAGACAGTGAGACACTTGAGTCCTCGGAGTCTGGACAGCCCGCAACTCCGGGATCCGCAGACGAGAAGGGGTGTGCTGATTTGCTGTCTACCTACCCGTGGGTGCAACCTAGGTACCTAGGTACATAGGTAGGTACTCCGTAAAAAGGCGCTGTTCTCGGAAAGTCGCATCCACTACGGAGTAGAGGTAGGCACCTCTCGAGTCTCTGTACTATGTAGATATGTATGACCTCTTTTACGTCAGCGGACACTGATCCGCCCCTGCCACGAACGACTCGTAGGAATAGGTACCTAAGGTAGGTAGGCAGGTCGTAGACTCGTAGGAATAGGTTCGAATGTATCACACGCAATCAAGACGCGCGCAGAAAAAGCAAAGAAGGAGTAAGATTATAAGAAGTATCCACGTGAAGCTGTACGGTAAGCGCGTTTGCCCGAGCACATCATAGAGATGCTCGTGTGGCCCGTCGCAGAAAGATGTTCACTTAAAGAGATCGATGAACGCCTCATCGACGATCGTCACTGAAAGGCCTACCTACTCTGTATTCTCGGCGATTCAAAACCGGCGTCCAGCCTACTCCGTAATCCGGTTGCTTTCTTCGTCTCCCATGTACGGAGTACAGAAGAGAATACATGTACAGATAAACTGAGGGTCCAGAGGAATAAGAAAGAAAAGAACAACACACAAGCCCTACACGGGAACAACTGAATGAGACTGACGACTGTACAATTTCCACAAGGTTTTCCGATAAGATCCAAAAGAAGAACAAGACTCGATTTCCGTATATGTATCCGATAACTGACCAAAAAAGAACGATTCCCCCCTGACCTCTCTCCTCCTCAGAACTGGGGTTTCCTCTCCTCTAAAGAAAAGACCCGTCTCCCTTCGAAACAAACAAACAACTCCACTCCCTTGACGTTGAACTCAAGGTTTCTCCTGTGACTTCATGTCTCCCTTGAAGCAGTACTAACAACACGAGACCAGAAAAGGAGAGAATAACAGTTCCGAAACAAACAACCAATCACCAGTCCAACGCGATTCCAAGTCCCATGCCAATGTCCTGGTGGTTCCAGGAAAAAATGGGGCTTTCTTCCAATCAGAGAGTTTGTCCGTTTATCGTCAGCCTGGTACGTACGTTGGACCTTTATCGCTTGCATGCAAAACTCGCGCCGATTATAATCCGAGCACCTAGCTGCTCGGATTGAAAATTGCCGGTACATATGTATTGTACTTCCTTGTCAACTGGATGTCACACTGCCTGGTCGACAACTTCCGCAGTTGTTGAAATTTCATACGCGACGCGACGTCTTTCGAGGCCTCGATAAAGAACGTCTGTCTCGCACGTGCGAGCCTAGCCTGGATGTTTCTATTTGTCGAGCGTCGATTAATAACAAGTGAGCTCCGGCGCAATTGGCTAAATTTTGGGGCGCCCACCACAAGCCAACTGGGCACCGTGTCCCATGCTCGTTCGCGATTTTCCACTGGGGTCAGGCTTCACAAGAAGAGAAAAATGACCACCAACACTTTCAAGGCCAACGGCGTCCGTGTAGCCGTGGAGGGCTGCGTAAGCTAGTCTCCTCTCTCCATTACGTCTGTCAAGTAAATCTAGAAAAGAATCTGATAGTTTGTAGGGCCATGGGACACTTGATGCCATATATGATGCCGTCGGCAAAGCCTGCGGAGATCGCGGCTGGAATGATGTGGACATTCTCATCATTGGGGGGGACTTTCAGGTGAGCGCCTGTGTTGCCGTTCCGTCTCTTGAGAGCCAAGGCTAGCAAACCTCTAGCGTGCTGGTCTCTGCTTGGCTCTCTGACTCTTCCGTGCTTGTTGAACTCACGCTCTCAGGCGGTTCGCAATGCTGCGGACCTCACAATCATGTCCTGCCCAGTAAAATACCGGCGTCTGGGCGACTTTAAAGACTACTATTCCGGCAAACGCAAGGCACCTTATCTTACAATCTTTGTCGGTGGCAATCATGAAGCAAGCTCGCATCTCTGGGAGCTCTACTATGGAGGCTGGGTTGCCCCCAATATTTACTACATGGGCGCCGCCAATGTCTTGCGATTTGGGCCCCTCCGTATAGCAGGAATGTCCGGTATTTGGAAGGGTTTTGATTATAATAGACCGCATCTTGAGCGGCTCCCTTTCAATAAAGACGATGTCAAGTCGTTCTACCACGTCAGAGAGGTGGATGTACGGAAGTTGCTCCTGATGCGGACGCAGGTCGACGTTGGCATTAGCCACGACTGGCCACGACACATAGAGAAACATGGCGACTCCGCAGAACTATTCCGCAAGAAGCCCTTCTTCAGGGAAGACTCTGAGAAGGGACAGTTGGGAAGTGTTGCCGCAGAGTACGTCATGGATCGTTTACGGCCGCCTTACTGGTTCTCCGCGCACTTGCATACGAAATTTGCGGCCATCAAAAAGTATCAGGATTCCCCATCAACTGCCGCACCGGCACTGCTCGAAACTGCAGACAGCCAGGACGGGCTGGGAAAAGAGGCCAATCCTGATGAGATTGACCTAGACATGGACGATGAGGAGCAGGAGCAGGAGGGGACAGCGAAGGCGGACCCTACGTCGAGGGAAACGGGGGGAAAGGAAGACACTGCCGCAGAGTTGCAAGATGATCTTGAAGAGCAGGGGGAGAAGGCAGAGCCCACGTCAAAGGCAGCAGACGAAAAGGAGGAAGCGATCGCAGAATCACGACTAGGCGACTTACAAGGAGCAAATGGTGCAAATGATGCAACCACCGAGAACGACGCAAATGACACAAACGAAACAAATCAAGTTCCAGATGATCTTCGAGCACAGTTGCCCGCATCGTTTGCACCACCCCAACAACACCATAATGCACAGAAGCGAACCCCCGGCCAGCCCGTGCCACCAGGTATTACGAACAAACAAGTCCGTTTTCTATCTCTGGACAAATGTCTGCGAGGGCGACAGTTTCTTCAGACATGTCTCATCAAACCCTTCCAATCATCCGGCTCGCCGCAGACTCATCGTGATAAAGCAAGTCGTCGATATTCTCTACACTACGACCCCGAATGGCTGGCCATCACCCGCGTTTTTCACGACACTCTGAGCTTTGGTGACAGGTCGGCACAGATATCTCCGGATCTTGGTGAGGAACATTACGCGCCACTGATCGACGCCGAGCGTGCTTGGGTGGACGAGAATATCGTCGCCAAGCGCAAACTGGCTATTCCGAAGAACTTTGAGATAACAGCTCCGGCGTACGTACCAGGGACTCCTGAGATTGTGCAGCAGCAGCCAGACGAATATACAAATCCTCAAACTGCTGCTTTCTGTGAGTTGCTCGGGCTGAAGAACTTGTGGGACTCCACCGCAGAAGAAAGACTGGAGAGAAAGACGCAAGGTCCGGCTCCGACAAGATCCCAAAGCAGTGGAGGCAGGAGTGATGAAGATGAAGGTGTTCAAGAAGGTCGTCAACATGGAGGTAGAGGCGGAGGATGGGGCGGGGGTAGAGGAGGCAGAAACAGAGGTAGAGGCAGAGGAAGAGGCAGGGGCAGAGGAAGAGACAGGCAGTGATTTAGGTCGGCCTAATGCAGCAGTACTTATTCGGGCAAGTTTCCAACCGCTCCGGGTTGCCGCGTATGAAGACAGATGGCTTCGCCATTATTACCACAGATTTTCGCTTCTTCTACATAGGTATGTACAATCAGCAAGACTGGATGGATGGTGTGGTGTTGGAACTTGGGACTTATTTAGTCGATGACTCGACAGTCCTCCAATCTAGAAATAATTATGGGGCTTGCTGTCTGTGGCTCCGAGCTCGTACTACCTACGTACCTGTAGGTAGCCTTGTAGGCTGTTGTAGCCTGTCCCTCCCTCCCTGTCCCTGGGCAACGACCCAATCAGGAAGTCGTGTAAACACTGCGGCGGCGTGCGTCACCGCCTGAGCGTAACGGCCTTCGCTTTCAACCATCATTTCTATCATACTACCTGATCGCTCAACATCGAGTCAATCGCCGCGAGAGGGTTTCGGCTATCCAGCTCTCATACATACTTCTTGCACCATACTAATCTCGTCGCTCTATTTCCACATTGCAGTGGAAGCGGTTGGTTGGTCCTTGTAAGTTGTGATTGTCGTGTCTTTGCCATTGCCATTGCCCCGCTGACCGCTGGAATGCCCAGTCTTTGCCAACGTTTCTTGATAGACCACGACGCGGAGGATATCGTCGCCATGGCTCAGTTCATGACCACCGTGTCAGTACTCTTCTCTTCTTCCCTAGCAGCACTGTCATCGCAATGATCTTTTCCCCGTTTCGTTATTTTGGCCCCAAATCGCCGCAGTTGGACCGTACCCTCGTACCTATTCAACTAGAGAATGACCCAGCGTTTCCCACTTCACCGCAACCTGAGCACAGAATTGCTAACGAAGAGACTGCCAACAGTAATCAGCGGACTAAGAATCAGTTTCGTCCTCGGGCGGGCAAAGGCGGCGCTACGAGCTACCAGCTTCGACAGTATGCCGAGGTTACGCTTGGAGGCGGTAGTTTGAGAAAGGTGGTGAAGCTACCTGAAGGCGAGGATGAGAATGAATGGCTGGCCGTGAATAGTACGTATCTTCTTGGCTCTCTTTCTCTTTTCTTGCCAATTGGAGATAGAACATTGTTTACATTGTTCCAGTCTTGATCCTGACTTCCTCTCTCAGTGGTCGATTTCTACAACCAGATCAACTTGTTGTACGGGGCAATTACTGAATTCTGTTCCCCACAATCATGTCCTGAAATGAAGGCTACAGATGAGTACGTGATAATGACGACGACGCGTGCACCACGTCTCCCTCGGTCAACCGATACAGCAGATTAACCCTTGTCAGGTTCGAGTACTTGTGGCAAGACAACGAAAATTACAAACGGCCCACCAAGATGCCGGCTCCAGCCTACATCGAGCAGCTCATGGCCTGGGTGCAATCCAACATTGACAACGAATCTGTTCTCCCTAGTAAAATTGGTATGCTGGCCCCGAAACTACATTGACAGTATTGTTCAGCGTGCGGACGGCTTGCTAACCTGATGCTCAGGTGTACCCTTCCCCAAGTCATTCCCTGCTCTTGTACGCCAGATCTTCAAGCGCATGTACCGCGTGTACGCTCACATCTACTGCCATCACTACCCTGTGATACGGGAGCTCGGACTCGAGCCGCACTTGAACACGAGTTTCAAGCAATACGTACTTTTCATCGACGAGCATAGCTTGGCCAGTGGGAGAGATTATTGGGGTCCGCTGGGGGATCTCGTCGACAGCATGCTGAAGAGTGATTAAGCGACTGGCCAATTGGGCGATTGGAGCACTGGAATCCGCTTATGGAAGGGGGTCCTCTGTACTATTTATTTTCATTGCGGCGTTTGACGGAACTGGATTGGTATCGGTATTGATTTGCCTTGGATGGGATGGCTCGGGATGCTTGTGTTAAAAAAACATGATCTGTTGAGATTGAGCTCCGCACTTTGCTATTTTGTCCGGTTCATGCGCCTAGCTCTGCCTCTTTATAATAAGTAAGATGATGGATTTGAAAGTCAGTGACAGAAAAGCCTCAGTTGCACGACCCATGTAGCGAAAGTCATAGTCTCCAGACCTGGTTTTCCATTCTCTTTGTAGCCGGCCTTGGCCAAGTTACGTCGCAGACTCGCAGCAGGCTCCTTTTCCGAAAGCGGGTCCCGATTCCCGAAGTCCAGAGTCCAGACAACCCTCCAAAGATTGGTGCCTCACGAGTCACCCAGGCTCCATGTAAGGCAACAACTTTCCAAAATTGCCCACCGAAGAACCGTCGCGAGATCCGAAGCTCCACGAACGCCGACCTCATTCTCCTTGACCCCATCCTTCGCCAAGTTACATTGTCGAACCTCGCTCACGCAATGCTGTCTCGACAAGTCTTCCGCACCGTCCGCGCCGCGGCTCCCCAGCGGGCTGTGGCCTTGCGCGCCGCCACGCCTGTCCGATCTTTTGCCGCTGCCGCTACTACGAACAGCCAGCCCCCCATCGCGGTGTTTGGTTTGGATGGCATTTACGCCTCTGCTCTGGTATGGCATCCAATGGGCATTGATCTGTGTCCAATCTCGGAATCCGGTTTCACATGAAAGCAATTGACGAAAGGAGATCGTCGCCCAATGATCCTTCGTCTTAAGCCCGACCCGACTTTCCCCCGCAATCGACAGCAAGTTGATGGGACATATGATATCGCCCGTCGAGAAGAATATGCATAGGGCTAACATTCTTTTACTTCACTCTAGTACACTGCCGCCGCCAAGTCGTCCACTCTGGATCCCACCGCCAAGGCCCTCCAGACGCTCAACGCCCTCCTCGAGAAGGACACCAAGCTGAACGAGATCCTGCAAGCCCCTACCCTGACCCGCGAGGATAAGTCCGCCGTGATCACCGAGCTGGCCAAGCAGGCTGGTGTCGGTGGCGACACCGTCAAGAACCTCCTCGCCGCGCTCGCGGAGAACAACCGTCTGGGATACCTGAAGGGTGTTTGCGTCAAGTTTGGGGAACTCATGAGTGCTTCTCGCGGTGAGGTTGAGCTCAAGGTGACTTCTGCTCAGGTGAGTTCAGAAACTACCATACAACGCCCAGCACACAAAATAACCCCCAAATTCTCCCTTCCCAACACGCACACCCAAGAATTGGTATGCAAGACCGGGACGATACTAAAGAGTCCATTTTCATCCTTGATCAGCGTCTCGACAACAAGACCCTCTCTCGACTCGAAACCGCCGTAATGAAATCAGAATACGTCGGCTCTGGCAAGAAACTCAAGGTCACCAACGAAGTGAACTCGGAAATCATTGGTGGACTCGTCGTTGAGGTCGGAGACCGTACCATTGATCTTAGCGTGTCTTCGCGCATCGCCAAGATGAACAAGCTCCTCAGCGATGATTTGTAAAAGAGTACCCCCTGACGAAAATAAAACGTTTTAACTATATATTCGCAATAAACCTCTACGTCCCGGACGCCGAACCATCAGCCATCGTTGTCTTTTGTTGTACTTGTCTTGTTTTCTCTTTTGTGGCCCCTGAATTATCGACACGCAGTTCCGAATGGATGAAGAGGGGGGGCTTGTTAATCTCATCCCGGCGCTTTACTATGAGGTAGGGAAGGCGGGTGACTTCCTACTGGCCGGGGATTGAGGAGGAGCACATGGCAGTGTGTAGAAGGAGCACCGGCCTTCATACGGGTCTTAGATCCTCGTGGGAAAAGGTTGCATCATGCACGAGTATGAGTGTAGGAGACGAGTGGAATAGAAGAATCTATTTGTCAAGGAAAAAAGAAGGCACAAGATCATCCTCCAAACGGGCTCATGGCAGCTTTTTTATGTTTTTCAGATGGGAGTTTCACGAGGTGGCATTCATTGCTGTGACAAGCGCGACGACGTAAGCTGTTCTCGATCTTTTCAACAAACACATCATCTGTCATACTGAACGGACATATGACACGACTCCTTTTTTTCGTCCCTGAGCCGCACCCAAAGACAGAACGGCTTCATCATGACAACATTTCGTAGGAGAACATGTCCTCTCATCTACATCTATGCATAATGGACAAGCTTTCCACGTTGCTTTTCCGCAGTGTGCGCTATGATCCGCCATTGCCCTCTCCTTAGTAACATGTAAAATTTCATCAAGCCCTGGTCTCAAACTCTTCTTCGTCACTTTTCCCATCCAAAAGAACACCGTCCTTGTACCGAGTCAGCTGGTCGGATATGTACTGGTGCATGTGCAGATCTGCCTCTTGTTTTTCTTTCAACTTGCCCGAGTCACCCTGGAACGTAGAGTTGATTGTCGACCGTCCGTCCTCGTCAGTGTCATCATCATCGTCATCGTCATCATCGCCATTTATAGAAACGTCAAAGTCACTCCGAGCGCCGATAGATCGGCCTGTAGATGAGCGTCGCAGATGATGTCGACGTACATTAGGTGACTTTGTGCCGCCAGTTTCCAGATTCCGGTGGAAAATATCGTCAAAGTAGTGCGCCATGCCTACAGAAGGCGTTCGTGGTGTTTGCGGGAGGCGACATGTGACACTATTATCAAGTCAGCTCGATATATCGCTTGCTTAATAATGCACGCAACCACTTACCCGGTGTCATGTATCATGCGCGCGATGAGGCCAGTCCAGCCGCACTGATGCGTCGCACCCAGACCACGACCAGTGTCACCGTCAAAGAACTCGTGGAACCACAAATAGTCTTTCCAGTGCTCATCGAAGTCGAGGACGTCATTTCTGTCGTTAATGCTGCGTCTCCCGTCGTCGGTACGGGCAAAGAGATGTTGCAAACGATGTTGGATCTCTTCCGCAACCTTGCCCAGATGCATGTAATCTCCGCTGCCAGTGGGACACTCGACTTGGAACTCTGGACCGTAGAACAGATAATACCGCTGCAGAGATTCCACTAGCAGGAAGTTGACGCATAGCCAGATGGGACCTCTCCAGTTGCTGTTACCTCCAAACAATCCGCTGTCAGAATCGCCGGGGACGTATCCGACTTTAAACTCCTGTCCATTAACTTCCATGGAAAACGGGTGGTCCTTGTGATATTTCGATAGAGACCGGATGCCGTGGTCACTGAAAAACTCGTCCTCGTCCAACATGCGTTTCAAAATCTGCTGTAATCTATCCTTACTGACAATGGACAGTAGCAAACGGTTGCCCTTCCCTCTTCTCCGGATACTGGCCATGTTTCTCTCCGCTAGATCTTCTCTGTTCTGCACAAACCACTCGACACGTTTCCGAAACGACGGCAGTTTGTTGAGCAATTCCGGCTCCAAGGTAGTGGTAGCATAAAGGGGAATTAATCCGACCAATGACCTCACAGGCAGCTGTTGTATCCATGGTCCGCCCCAGGAGATGGCATCGTAGTAGAAGCCGTCTTTCTCGTTCCACAGAGACTTTTCGTCCTTGTGGCCCGTCCTGAACGTCATAGCATCGCTAATGAATATGAAATGCTCGAAGAATTTGGAGGCGATGTCTTCGTAAATCCGGCGATGTTTGGCAAGTTCGAGCGCAATATTCAGCATCGATAAGCAGTAGAAGGCCATCCATCCAGTGCTATCTGCCTGCTCCAAGACGCCACCGGTGGGCAGCGGCTCTGATCGATTAAATAAACCAATGTTGTCAAGTCCGAGAAAACCCCCCTCGAAGACGTTTTTCCCGTCAGCATCTTTTCTATTCACCCACCAAGTAAAATTGAGCAACAGTTTCTGGAAGACTCGTTCAAGAAAATCGAGGTCTTGGCGCCCATACATCTTCCTCTCAATTTTGAAGGCCCGGAATGTCGCCCACGCGTGCACAGGGGGGTTCACGTCCCCAAAATTCCATTCATATCTGGGAGGATGGTTAGTTACCATCTCGTAGCCCATATGGCATACATCCACGGGGATAGTTTCATATTCTTACGCTGGAAGCTGCCCATTAGGGTGGCAGTACCACTCTCTCGTGAATAAGTCAAGCTGTTTCTTGGCGAAGTCAGGGTCTATCATGGCCAATGGGATGCAGTGAAAGGCGCTGTCCCAGGCAGCAAAGAATGGGTATTCCCATGAATCCGGCATCGACAAAATGTCGTCGCAGTGCATATGCTTCCACTGGGAGTTGCGTACACCAAGCCTATCTGGCGGTGGTGGTGGTGTGGCTGGGTCGCCATTGGCCCATTGATCCCAAACGAAATAATAGTGCTGCTTTGTCCACATCATTCCGGAGAAGGCTTGTCTTTGGATATTGCGCAGATCGTCAGTCATAGGCAGAGGGCTTAATCGATAATAGAACTCGTCCGCTTCGTCGCGTCGTTTTTCAATGATATCGTCAAACACTTCTTCATCTAGATACGTCATGTTGTTCTTACTGAATCGAAATCGGACAACTAAATGTGTGGTTAATTTGGCTTCTACGACTCAAATCTGGTGTTTCCAGCCTTCCTACCTGCACATTCACCCGGGTTCACACCCCCATCTTCGTTGAAGTTGAACCAAGCGGCCGACTTGGTCCCCGTCTGTTTTGGGTTGATGGCGGATTTCACCCCATCGACAATGAATCGGTGAAATGCGTCTTTGACATACGGCTGCTCGTTCTTCTGTCCGTATAACGTCTCAAAGTTGGTGTCATTTTCCGTAAACATCCAACGTGGCATAACGTCATCGCCGCTCGGAGAAACTCCTGGAGACGGCGAGTAGTGCACGTAGCGCTCTCCAAGACTATGATGCTTCGACTTCATCGAAAGCTCGGACTCGGCCGCAATAGACGGCTTTTTTTCTTTAGCTTCGCGGCCCCAGCTCCAGGTGTTGCGAAACCATACTTGTGGTATAATGTGGAGGGGCGCTGGGTCAGGTCCACGGTTCCACGCCGTGACCCGAAATAGAAGCTCATCTGGATCGTCCGTGTCTTTGGCTGTTTCGATAAAAATATCCCAATATCGACTCTCGTCAAAGATTCCGGTGTCCACGATCTGGTACTCTTTGTCTTCTTTGCCTCTTCGAGCATTCTCTTCAAGCAGGTCTTCATATGGAAACTTCTTTTGAGGGTATTTGTAGAGAAATTTCATGTACGAGTGCTGCGCTGGTTAGACTAGGAATTTTATCACGCTAGAGTCGGACCCTTACAGTCTGTTTCAGTGGTTAGCGCTGGTACTTTGTGGTCTCCAACCAGATTTTGTTATCATGAATGATGCTTACAGGAGTGTTATCGACGTGGAAGTGCGCTTCCTTGACACTCTCGCCATGATTGCCTTGAGGATTGGAGAGGCCAAAGAGGCGTTCTTTGAGAAAGTCGCTACATATGCATTATCAGACTAGAGGCTAGATCAGACTGGGGCGATACCAATACGTACTCTTCTTCGTTCCAAAAGCTAAAGGCGATATTTTGGAAGCCGTGGGTGTCGGAAACACCAGCAATGCCGTCTTCGCCCCATCTGAACGCTCTAGACCGAGCATGGTCGTGGGTGAAATCTGTCGTCACCGAGTCAACGTGCCGTGCCTATGTTAAAACAATTACGTGGAAGCACTTACGGCTCCATGCGTCGCCGTCAGCGCTGTAATCCTCTCGTACTGGGGGCGTTGTCAGTAATTCGTAGCTAGCAAGGACCTTGGAGAGGGAGCTATATGCCTACCCGTAGCCCATTGGCGCTCCGCAACGTATGGACCCCATTTCTTCCAATATTTGGTTCTCTCGCGATCCTCCTTGAGACGTCGCTCCTCCTCGGTAAGGTATTCGTGACCGTCGAAAACGACCATCTTGGGGACTGAGTTGTCTGACTTGTCTGATGCGGGGAAATGCTCAACTGCAACTATAAGACAGGCTGAAGCGGGCCAGACTGTAAGGTATACAGTGCTGAGCCTAGAGAGAAAATGTCCAGCCAAGTTAGGCGATACTCGATGATGACGAAATACACGAAGGGCGGAAAAGAAAGTCCCGTGGTGAGGGGAAAAGGCACAATTGATTGATTAAAGTGCTGTCAGGGAAAGACGCCTCCGCCAGAGCTTACACTTCTCACATTGAGAGCAATGTCGTCATTATCACTTGGGTCCTACGGAACAAGGCACGGGGAACGTGGGGCGGTGCCCCAAACTGGCAGGGTTCTTATCGGCCCAATTCACAGCAACGGTGCGAGAAAAGATGCAAGTCACTCTTGCCTTGGACGCGCCGTGCTCCCTATTAATCATGTGTTGAAGGCCACCACTGACCAGTGACTACATACACCTTGTCATGTAAAGATATGCAATGATGCATCACGCATGCAACGATGCCTCGGGAGAAGCGAGTGGGGACCTCCGCTGCGCCCGTTGGATCTTCCAACCGACATCGCCGCTACCAGGCAGGAGGTAGGTAGGTAGGTACATGTACGAATCGTGGTTTCCCCAACCGTGATACGGTGAATTTCTATCGCTGGACGAAGATGCGGTGCGACTCCGTGCGTTGAGCACCTTATGATAAATGTAGGTAGGTACCTACATAGGTATGTATTTGAGTTCAGGCAATCGCAAACATCTTGGGTTTGCGCCCGTCCCACTATGGGGTGGTAGAAATAACAATACTCCTTTATAAACTCACCTGGTGACCTCGATTAGTAGATTGGCAGATGGGGAAGTTTTTTGGATCGGAAACCTGGACTAACATTTCATGTCGACGGCAGAAACACCATTCTACAATGGTGATGATGGTTTTCCGACCTAGTGCCACGAGCTCGGTTGAGCGTCAAAGCTCGATGAGACAGCCCGCGACGAAAGATCGGACATTGTCATGTGCCTCCGTATTCCAGATTCCCGGATAGTTGCCTGAGAAACTACTAAGTTGCCTAGGACTTACAAGTTACTGCGTTACTGGGCACCACACGCCTACCTAATATTAGAAGTATTCAGCGACTAGGTACTCTCTGGGGATCGCACGTGGCGAGACTAAGTAAGGACGGCGCGTGTGCCGGTGCCCGTTGTCCGTTCCGTCCCTCCCTCATTGTCCTTCAGCTCCGGGTGCGCCATCCAACACAACTTCAAAGGCGTCGAATGCATTGTCAACGGAATGGTTCACTACTTTCGTGTAACAATCTGTCTTCGATATCCTGCATGCACGCAGGGGCTCTAGTCTCGTCACTATCGAGCTACTTCCGGTCATGAGACGGCCACGAGACCGATCTGATCAAACCTATTCAAGGCGCCTTTGATCTACTCAGAGCTTCTCTTACCCGTGACGATGGAAGACACAACCGGGGCCAGGTTCAACGGGAAGCAGTGGCGGGTCATACAATGCGTATTGCAGAGTTTGATGGCAATGGCAAGATCTGCGACAACCGTTCCCGGCTCTGATCAATCGAGAACCTCGTCGCCGAGGTGTTCCGCGACGTACGATCAACGAGGAACTGGCAACGCCGATTCATACTGTGCATCGTGCCAATCATTGAACGGAGAGCATCGCATTTCGAATGCCCACCCATTCGTCAGGTTTCTTCGTCTCAATACTCGTCTGAAGCACCTGGCTGCGCTTCAATTGAACAGAACCGGGGGCAGGCAGTGTCTGGGAAGCTTAGTATATCGCTGATCGCTTCGTCATCCTTGATTGGTGAATCTATATCTCGAGATTCCGTTGCTTACCGTCACTATGTCTGCATTCGCATGAAGGTATTGTTAGCAGCTCTCGATGTCATCTCTGCTCTTCTCGTTTTGGTTGACCGATGAGCATGATGTGGCAGCGAATTTTTAATTGCCGAACATCTGACGAACCTGGCTCTCGACTTCGATCTGAGAGCTATGCGGGTTCTAAGATCTTCTTATCATACCATGGCGTCATCAAAACTGGCATGATGGATGTATTCTTCTCCATTGTATGATTCGAGTCTCTTGGTGTCGGGGGAATAGTCGAACGTGGTCTACGCTCTTGAAGTGGGCAATGAGATTGCATTGGAACAATTGAGCATGTGCGATACATTGCAGGGCAGATCTTCATCATCCTGCCCCTTGCAAGAATTTGGCTCGAAATTTCCCCCCCATTGGCTTTCGAGCTGGCATCTCATCATAGACGTTGACAGCATCCCCGGGCACGCGTTGACGCGGCTTCAAATCAAAGTCTCGACGCATCCGACGGAAGCAGATGGCACAGCATGCCAAGCTGCTACGAGGAGACGGCGCCTTACGGTATTTAATACAAAAAAAGACTACTTCACTTTCTCGATCAACGTTACAGGTAAGTCTGTAGTTCCTGTGGATATCTTGCTGTATCTGATAGGGTCAGCATCGATAGCCAGCGAAGTCGTGGGCTCATTCAGTCTCACCCGTTCTGAACTCACCGGTCCTGGGCACTTCACTATTGCGTCTGCTGGAACTGTATTATCATCCGTCTGCCGTTGTCCAACAAGTCGTGGGTCAATTCATGATGTGTCAAATTCGGCTGGATTCTGCGGTCTACGATACAGCTAGTTAAAACTTCGGAAGTCATACTAGACGAATCTCGACCTCGAGCTGAGGCTTCCAAGTCTCAAGCAGACGTCATCAAATACAGGTGCTTCTGCGGCAGAGCTGCGAATTGGGGTGCCGCCAGACACACTTGGCCAGCTGGGGTGAAATTTGCATTCTAGCCAGCTGCCAGAGACAGCATAGGTCTCAGCCACAATCTATTACGATCTGTGTAACCAGGAAATACGGAGAAAACTTCCAAGGATGATACAGGGTCTTGTTCGATATGCCGAAAATCTGACGACGGAAACAGGACGCAGACGGCGCATAATCGTTTCTGCGACAGATTCGCTGTTCAATGGGGTGAGCAACTCAGCCGCACATAAGCGCGATTGGGCTTCGTAAGAACTCGTTTGTCGAATGACAGATCGCGGAGATAAGTCCAAAGCCAAGCCAACGCTCAGGCTACTCTCTTGCTCTCAATGGCACGTTCTCAACAAACATTGGGGCTGAGAGCTCAATGAGCAAGACCTAGTGCATGGTATTGCAACAGAAGCACCTCTTTTTGTTGTCGTACCCTGCTGATGAAAGCAAGAGTCCCAAGGTCCTGCTGATGTTCATTGATGATAGGATACGTACATAAGTATGTACATACATATGTAGGCGGTAGATACGTTCCTGTTGCACCGGGGCCTAGGAATCACATGTGAAAAATAAGTACCTACACTTAGATCATAGATGATGATTGAGATGATTGAGATTTGAGAAACGTGGTCTTATTACGCACTAAGAAAGATGAAGCAGGCAGGACTCAGGAGGCACACGGGCCGTCCCCACATCCTTTTGTCGAGTTGGCTGCTCCTTTCTAACCTCGCTCAGCCACTGCAACGCCGCGCCAACATTAGCCTCCACTCCAAGCAGTCAGCAAGTCGATTATGTATCATCTAAGATCTTTGCCCATTGCCGATCCTTCAACTTCGTACCTCTGACGACGCTCATCATGATTCTGTAGATGAGGGGCCTCTCTCGTCTTTCTCCCTCTTTTAATTGTCAGACTGACCCTCTGTTCGCTCACTTCTGTCTCTTTGCGTCCTTGCCTGTTGGTGCATCTTCTCATAACACCCCTCGGGCCCTAGCTTCCCACGCGATCGTCATCCTGCCCCGGTCCTCCGAGCCTCTAGCCGACCAAACTCTCCTTGCAGCGCCTGCGTACCACGAGAATATCTCACGATAGCACGAGTAGGCAGGACAATACCTTCGACGCCAATTGTATCCAACCATGTCGGACGTGGTATCCCTGTTGCGCCGTCTGGTGCTCGAGTCCCCGCCGGGAGAATGGGCACTACGTCGTCTTCGAGAGCTTCTCATCGGAGCTTTGCGCCAGGGCCCTGTGCCTCAGCATGTGGCTTTCGAAATGGATGGAAACAGGCGATATGCCAAGAGTCGTCGCATGGAAACCGTCGAGGGGCATCACCGTGGATTTGAAGCTCTCGCCAGAGTACGTCGACGCTGTACGGCCTAGCAATGCTGCATAGTCGTTTCATCTTGCGCTAACGTTCTTCTTCTTCGTCTTGCTTCTTTCGTTGCTCGCCTTTAGATCATGGAAATATGCTACAAATGCGGCGTCAAAGTCATCACTGTCTATGCCTTCAGCGTCGAGAACTACAACAGGCCGAAACACGAGGTCGAAGGGCTTATGCAGCTGGCCAAGGTAAAGCTCGAGCAGCTGACTACATATGGCGACATCTTGGACCGATACGGAGCCTGCGTGCGTGTTCTGGGCCAGAGGGAAATGATCCGCCAGGACGTCCTGGAGGTGGTGGATAAGGCAGTTGCTCGAACCAAGCACAACAACAAGTATGGCCATCCCCCTATCCTTTCTCCTCTCTGACCCAAAGGTGTAATGCAAAAGTCTCTGATTTTGCTTTTTTCTTGTTCCAAAATCATTCTCGTCTAGTCGAACCACCATCGCTCACACTGCAATGTCACCGATAGGACCGTTCTCAATATATGCTTCCCCTACACATCCCGCGCTGAAATTACAACCGCGATCCGCAACACAGTCATGGACTTTCTCGACCCGCCTCCCCCCAAAAACGTCCCATTCTCGCCCTCGCGAATACGTCAGAAGATCCTGTCCACTCAGCTCGACGGCAAAGAGCCGCTGCCCACGATTCTCGACGAGCCAGTTGAAAACGATCCATCCATCGCGTCCGTCGGGGATCCTCAGAAACTAAAAGAAGAAGAGGCAGAAGGAGAAGAGGAAGAAGACTGTGACGCCGGTGACGGGTCCTCCTCCGCCACCCTCCTCCCCGATTCGCCAAAGCGTCGCCACCGCGGGAGCCCCTACAACTCCTCCTCCAGCCCACCCAGTCCCGAGAGCATCACGACAGAGATGCTCAATGACCACATGTACACGGCTGCAGACCCGCCTCTCGAGCTATTCGTCCGCACAAGCGGTGTGGAGCGACTTAGCGACTTCATGCTCTGGCAATGTCACCAGGACACGCAAATCGTTTTTCTGGACTGCTTATGGCCCGACTTTGACCTGCAGCACTTTATATGGGTTATGCTCGAGTGGCAGTGGAGACAGAAGCAGAAGGATAGAGACGCGGCGACGCCCTCGAGGCGAGGCGTCAAGGATCGACGGTCAGTGGACTGAGAGTGCATTTTGTTTTGTTTTGTCTTTTTGTCGGGAACATATAATTATACCCTTTTACCTTAAATTCCCTAGGAGTGAGCTTCGCGGGGGTATGTTTCAGGGAAATCCATATATCAGCAATCATCAGCGTGATCTTGCTTGTCGTTCTTTAAGCATGCCCTTTCTATTCTGTCATTTCTTTAATTGAGACAGAACCCATAGCTATAGATTTGTATCGCCATCATCAACATTCTGCAATCATTGCCCGTCTTCCGCATTCTAGCGCCTTGCTCTGCACGTAGTGTTCCATCGAGCAGGTGTGTGTTTTGGCTCGCAGGTCGCGGTTTAGAACAGCATATCACCTCTAGTATCAGCAGATACTGTCCCGTCACCCGTGTCACACATGAGGATAACTTGTCAGAGCGACACGATCCTGGTCCCTGAAAACTGACAGATCTCGGCGTGGATCACTATCCATGAGTCCATGGTGCTATATATTGTGATGGAATCCTGTACACGACGTTCTTTTTTGGTAACAGTGCGTAGAGTAATCATACGGATGTAGTGGCGAAACTGCAAGAAGTGAAGGGTCTATTTTTCTTAAGAAAAAAGCACAAATGACAATTAGCAAAAAACATACAACACCGGGTATTCGCTGGTCGTCACCGACCCAGCTACTAATCCAGCGCTCACATGGTTATCTAGCGGAGATCGGACGGGATCCAGATTTCTCAGGTGACTATGGTCGTATGTGTATACTAAGAGAGGCTATTCATTGTATAAAGGTACTCCGGAATAAGGGTGAAACCGATGACGAGCAAAAAAACCACTGCCTTGTTGAAGCCCGCGCGTGAGAATTATCACCGCGGACTGCTCCCACTCAATCCCGCCTTCCTCGCCAAGCCAGCCAAATCGGTACGTCTACGAATCACGATACACATAATACATACATACATACATACATACATACGTACACACATACACTCAAGCAAGAGCAAATGCCAAATAAGAGAAAAAAGAATACATAACAATGTCGGCGCTCTAGGAGCCACGCCCATGTAAAGCCAAACCCACCGTCCCCCCAAAAAAAGGGACAATGACTGGCAGACAGGCACGGACTATGATGGTCCAGTCTATCTTGCAGCACGACAAACAGAGAACACCGACCGTCCTTGTGAAAGCACAGCGGTGTCTCTGCCCAGCGCGCCAGCCCACTTCGATCAAGCGGCACAAAACGCGTCGCATTGAGGAAGACTTCCCGGGGGAAGACTCGTTTTGTAGAAAACAGGAGTGGCTGGCCGTGGCGTGCTGCGGGGAGAATATAAAAGAGAAGAGAAGGCGAATTGAATCGAAAGTTATACGAGAACCTACCGTGGTGATGGGCTAGAGCCACCAACTGCGATTATCATGGTGTGGCTGCGGGCACGACCAGCAGTTTAGGAGGTAGGCATGCCATGGGAGGTGGTGTTCATGTGAGGAAAAAGTCAGGTATCGCGGGCACTTTGTGTGGGAAAAGGTGGTTCAATTTTTGAAGAGGAAGGTCACGCGACTTGTTGGGGTGGAGACTTCGCGGCTGTACGCGCGGTTAGGTACATACATACGCGCTTGCGAAAGGCCTGGGGCTGGGGTACCTAGCCAACGTTATCGGCTCAGTTCAGAGGTATGTATATACAGTATGTATAGTATGTACCTATATGTACATAGATACCTGAGTGATTTCTGCATCAAGATTACATGTATGTATCTTGATTCTTCACTCATTGAGATTCCATGCACGACGCTCCGGAGAAGCCGAGTACATATTCCTGTGCTTATTCAAACATCGGTTCTGGCTGATGACCCATGCATGATGATACGCCGCAGGTAAATTCCTGGGCCCTGGCCAATCATTATGTCGGTGTTTCTGAAGCGGCTATCAGAATGTTTGTCTAATGGAGGCTTCCCAGATAGAAATCATGCAATTCGTGACGTAACTCGCCATTCGACGACAAACTTTCCACTACCTGCATTTGATTGATGATATCAGCTCGCATGATCATTATACGTAGCCAAGGCATCGAGAAGCATACTCTGTTTGTTCAATGTTGGGATATAGGCAGGCGCTGGACAGCTACCCTGCACCTTTCGAAATAAAAATCGTGTAACTGGACACGCACTTCGGTCAATAACACCCAACGCTTTGATATAAGAGTGATTTGAGTAGGGAGTATATAGACCAACGTAGTTACCATGAAGATGAAACCCACATACATATGCAGTGTCTATCCACCCTATTCAAGCGGATATCCGTTCAGCCTCATGCACAAGATCTCTCATGGCGTGGCAGCGACAACGACAACCTACTGCGCACAAAACGGATGTCATCTTTATAAACTCACACAGCTGCTCGTGCTGTCACATACGACCATAGCCACCTGAGAAATCTGGATCCCGTCCGATCTCCGCTAGATAACCATGTGAGCGCTGGATTAGTAGTTGGGTCGGTGACGACCAGCGAATACCCGGTGTTGTATGTGTTTTTTTCTTTTTGAAAGTACTTATACGGCATCTTTTGTTTCATAGTGCATTGTAATTTGTACGTGTTCAAATCATACCGAACCGTGGATGGCGCACGAGCTGATGAACTCCGAACTCGTGGCTGATGGTGGTTCACGCACACAGTTGAATGAACACCCTAGCCTGAATAGTGTTAGCCGGCACTTCAGTCACGTTGAATGAACTTGTTTTTTGTGACTTTGTTCGGAAAGTGTAAGACGAGGCCCGCGAATAGTCTCCGATCCACCGTCCAAAGCGGCAAGTTTCTTGATCACTGTAAGCATATCAAGTTAAAAGCTACGAGAAAACAATATGTACATACGCACATACATGCATCGAGCATGTATCCCATCAGACTGAATCTTGCATCCCTTTGTACAGTCAAAAAACTCGAGTCCGCACTTCTCAACTTCTCAATAGACACGACACCTATTGCAAGCGTTTCCTCCGCCCTCATCATCACCATCCTTGAACCAGTCAAAGACGTTCACGCCGTTCGGATAACGAACACGTTCCACCCCACTAAATAACTCCCGCCCTGGAAAGCTCGCCTGTGTTGGCATCAACAGCCTCAACCCGCATCTTGCCCCTGCCGACGCCCCCCTCACCGACACCCATCCGTCGAGCAACGTAGCGCTGTGCAACAACACCGACTGACAGATTCAGGGTGTCCTCCAGCCACTCGGCGACCCATTCACGAGGGTCGACACCTCCACTTTCCAGAATGTCTCTCACGTCGTCGGGAACCCCAGCGTCGTCCAAAGCAGCGTCTGGGTTCTCCTCGCCAGAGCGAGGCGTCAAAGGAGTGACAGCAGCGTCGAGCCAGCTAACCCACTTCAGGGGCAAACTCTGGCTGACGGTCGAAAATTTAATTTCGTGCACAGGGTCAAGCACATGGACGGCAAAGCAGACGAGCTGGTCCGCTTCATCCTGTTCCTTGATGGCTGAAGACTCCTTTTCCTTCTCGGAGGATGTCGAAGCAGCGAACAACGTGCTGTCGGTATCGAACAATATAGCCTGCAGGGATAGGAACAGGTCGGATGTGCGCACCGGGTTGCTCTCGCTCAAGTCTTCGGTAGCTCGGGTCCTGGCCTGCTCGATTCCTCCAGTGGCGGCGAAATACTCATTCGCGTGAGACTCGGCGCTGGCGCGACAGAGTTTTGTTCCCTCCACCATGCCCTTGACCAGTCCGAGATCCCGGGGAATATCTGTCTGGCGCCACCAGGGGCCGTCGTGCCAGCCAGCAGTTCTATCGCTGGAGCGGCGGGAGCTGTTTTCCTGACCACGCTGAACGACGAGCAGATCACCACCTTCGACTTGAGACATGACACGGGCGAAGACGCTGTTGATGAGGGGGTCCATAGAAGGATATCCGACAAGATCGTGCGTGATGTGAATCATTAGTCTCTCGTGTGAGCTGATTGGTGGTGCAAGAGTGTGGAGGATATTGGTGAAGGTTGGGAGAGCTCGACTCCTGAGCTCGTCTCCTAATTGCTTCCATTAGCCATTGCGTGCTTCGACTTTAGTTAAAAGACGACGGGGTTGACTGAACAGTGCCGTGCTGTCGTACTCACCGTAATTGCGAAGAGCACCGACGTGTATGCCCTCGGAGAGGCCACGGACTTGGTCAGCCCATTTCTTGGCCTCTTCGTTGTGTTGGATTTCTTTATACGCCGCCTCGGCCTGCTTCATGACGCCAGTAGCGGTAGACAGAATTCCACCCCACCATCCTCCTCCAGCTTGACTTTGCTGTTGTGATTGACGCTGCTCGGCAGCAGTGCCCTTCCTCTCGACCTCGTGCAGGTCGGAGCTCGTGGCGCTTGGTGTGAAGCTTGCCCTTAAGCTCGTGGTGCTATCTGTCGATTTGCGAACAGTAGTTGATGCAGTCGTCCGGTCTTCACCGACAGGAGGTGTGCCCGACGGTCTTCGTGGACCACCTTCCTTGAGTCGAGGCGTATGTGGTCGGGATACGGACGCCTGCTCGGCAGCAAGTTGAGACTCCAAGTCCGCCAGAATATCGTCGTCGCCTGCGACCTTGGATGGCTTTGCTGTCTTGGTATTGATTGGCTTTTTGGACTTTGCGTCGTCGCCAATGCCTTGGAAGAGCTCATCGAGGTTGTCGTCGGCGGCATCCGGCTTGGTTTTCTTGGAAGCCATGGTGAAGACGAACTTGTTTCAGCGCGGTTCGGTATGTGCCTTTGAAGAGGATCGGTCGGTCGTCGATTCGACTGTCTATCTACCTGGCTGGCTGGCTGGCTTTATGGTCTCTGCATCTACGTTGCAGCGAGTGCGCGAAGATGAATAGGAGCTTATTCGTGGTTGTCGCAGCCTGCACGCGGCTCGGACGGAGGAATGTATCTACGGAGTATGTACTGCCTCCAAGCCTGGGGTCCTGGGAGATGATTGGACGCCGAGGTGCAGTGTCACCATCGCCCAACATGGCAACTTGGGCCTGCAGGCTGCACGTGCCATGCATCTTGTCCTGCCACTTGTGTCAGTCGGCATCAGCGACAATGCCCTCCCTAGCTGCATTTGGGCTAAATGTATGTACAGTAAAGCATTCAATACGGAATAACTACCTGTCACCGCGAACGGTATTTCAAAGTCATGTTCGATGATGTTGTTGAAAGACAGTGCACCAGGCACCAGGCCATCAGGCTCTGTGTAAGTCGTCGACACCTGGGGATCCATCGCCCATGATTGCCGAGAGGAAAGCAGAGACGGCGATTGGCTGTCAAGTTTCCGCGGGGGCCAGCGAATACTCCGTACCTAAGGTACCTAAGGTATAGGTACCTAGAGCCAGTGACTGTGACTGCGTCATTGCCCACGTAGGAACCCTCAGGCACACCGTCACAAAATTAGAAAATTGATAGAGACAAAGTTCATTGGAAAGGGCTCACAAACCAGTCACTGTCAGGACTTGAGCAGCACTTGAAACGTAAGCCGCCATCTGTCGACAACTGACGGGGGCTGGAAATCCGTATGGACTGTAATGGACGTCCCTGGACCCACACCACCCCTCTGGAGTCTGTCCTTGTTCAGAAAATTGGGTCTTTGGCCTGCACAACGCAGCACAAGTGAAAGAAAGACTTGAAGGCTTGGGAAAGCAAAGCAGGTATCATTCATTCAGGCCATCATCATTCGCTCTATACGCAGTCTGCAACGTCGAGCCATTTCATCGTCGCGCCTGTGATTCATCCAACCCCCCTTGCTACGAGCCTCGGTCTACGGCTTGTCGTGTGTGTGCTTTCAAATTTCTCTGCTTCACTTGGTCCCGAAAACTTGAAGACTTGGTCACTCATCCCATCACCGGACGGACGGTGGGCTCGGAGCCAAAGTTCTCGTTCTTCCACGCCATCTGCCCTCTGCCTTTTCTGCTTCGCCGCCATATCTGAACAGGAATCCGGGGCTCATCGCCTTTTTATCTGCCTCGTTACGACCAGTCGCTTCGGGCCGTCACTCTCGCACACGTTCGCTGCTTGGTTCGCCTGCGCTTTCTGCGTCTTCCTCTTCCGCTTTCTCTTCTCTTACACCCAGGCCCACATCGACGCTTCGCATATACGCTCTCATTCTTTGCGCCTTTGAACCCTTTCCCGCCTCGATTACAAGAGTTGAAAGGCACCCAAACCACCCGCCGCGCGGCATCTTCTTCATCTCTGTTCCCCTCTTCATCTTCCTCCTCTTCTCTTACATCCTTGCTGCTAGCTCCAGCTTGAGATGGACCGCTCTCGACGCACGTCCGCCACGGCTCGTCGCAGAACACCAGGCGGGTCGACGTCGCCTGTTCCTTTATTACCAGATGCTGGGGCTGTGAGCCCGGGTATTACGCCCCCGGTCTCCCTCTCCATGACTGCTTCTGCAGCCCGCAGCCCACCAAACACGGCCCAAAACACCACCCAGAACACATCCCAGAACACCGCTCAGGGCATACAGACTCGGCGTGGCAGCAAAAGTCTTCACCCATCCTTTTCCTTTTCTACGCCCGCCTCTGCCAATCGAGGCCAGGGCATTAAACGGCGATGCCGCACAATGGATGGCTCTGGTCTGCCCAATAATTCTTATGAGCAAAACAGCCCGAGGAAAGGCGGCCACACTCTTCGCAAAACACCGCGCGTGGATTACACCTTTGAGCACGTTGATGACCAAGTTGTCGTCCCCAACTCAACATCATCTCGTGCAAAAAGGCGCAAACTGGACCACGCCTTTGAATCTGAAGACTCATACGCCTCTGGTGTCAAGACCCGCGGGGCATCCCTTGGCTCAGACACTGCCGCTGGCCTGCGTAGAAGTAGCGCCAGCGAGGCCATGGCCCTGGACCCCGAGCCTCGCGATGATGAGGATGTCAAGGACACCATTGAAGTCGGTGTTTCGTATTCTGACATGGAAGACTCCGGCGTTCGCCGCGGTAGCAATGCGAGCTCTTCTTCTGCTGACCATCCATATAAAGGCTCGTGGATATCGGCGCCAGCAGCTTCACACCTTCCTCAATTATACTCCAATCTCGACACTTTCACCGCCGACGCAGCGAGAGTTTTGGACTCCACTTGTAAGCAAAATAGCTGGGAAGACAGCCAGGAAGAAAACATTGATCCGCAGCTTCGCGCAAGTCCCCCCGCCTCGATGCAGCCAAAAACTGTTGATATAGCAGAGCCAGCGGAGGTCGCATCGCTAGCCAACGCCGAAACTCACACTGGCCCAACTGTTAATCAAACTCGAATAGACAGTTCTCTGCCTGAGGAGCAGACTGCAGATGCTCAACTTGCCACTGCTGCCACTACTGGCCCACATGTCGACGCATCTGCCGTGGACACGGCAAAGCCAGCAGTCGCACCAGGCGTGTCTGCAGATGGCGTCGCTATAGTTGTGACAAACGGTATTCTTTTGCCAAATAGCACAGCTATTGAAGAAGAAGGAGAAGTAGAAGAAAAAGGAGAAGTAGAAGAAGAAGGAGAAGTAGAAGAAGAAGGAGAAGTAGAAGAAGAAGGAGAAGTAGAAGAAGAAGGAGAAGTAGAAGAAGAAGGAGAAGGAGAAGTAGAAGAAGACCCCCGAGTTCGGGAGTTATCAATCTCGGCCTCTGAGGAGATTCAGCGACAGTTGAACGCAACAGAAGCTGCTGCTGACGTCCCTGGGCCTTCCGGTACGATCAAGACCGACGCGCCAGGTGTCTCGCCAGACGTAGGCGAGAGTTTTTCATCGACATCTGATGCTGTCCCGGATGAGATGGATACACCTCGCACAACGCAATCATCATCATTACATGTCCCTACCGAGGATTCCGCCGAAAACGTTGCTGAAGATGCGGCCAAAGTAATGGATCTAACCGCTAGTGCTGCAGACAGTGTTGAAATGGTAGATACGAAGCACAGTGCTGCTCGCTCTGCGCAACCGACAACCACGCCGTCCATCTCTGTCGATCAAGTTGACAAATCGGTAGAAGCGGATGCTGCTGGTAGCCCGAAAGAGGAGGAGAATCAGGAGGACAGGAAGGAGACGCCAAACGAAGATGAACAGGATCCCGTCGTCGAAAAGACGGGAATCTCGCCAATCAACTCATTGGTGCAGAATGGGGAGAGCAAGCTTTTAGAGGAACGCGACACCATCGCTCGTGAATATGGAGACGGCTTGGAAACCAGCCGATCACCGCAGCTAGGACCAAGAAAACCTCAGCCGACGCCTGAGGGCCGCTGGTCTTATTTGACTCCCTACTTGGATGGGGAGTTTGTGACGTACCCTGAGAAAATGGCCCGGTTCGACGATGATGCAGGTCTCGATGAGACGGCACCAGAGGACAAGGACGGTAATGAAGTGGAGTCCATGGTAGAGGACAACGACGATGTGGCGGATCCAGCAGGCATCGACACACAGACGCCAGCCCTCAACACGCCCCTGCGAGGCTCTCCGGTCCAGGACTTGGTAGATCCTGCCTTGGAAAACTCTCCTGCTCAGGCGGGTGACGACGCGGATGACGGCGAGCTGATTGACACGCAGGAAGCGCCAGAGCAAAGGCGGTACTACAGATACCGCAAACTCCGCGATGTTGATGAGTTTGTCACGGCCATTGAGAACTACGAGGATATGAGCACGGAGGAGTTGGTTGGGGCTCTTCATGCCGTCGCTGTCTCACTCGATCAATGGAAGAAGGAATGGAAGTACCTGGGGACGGTCGTGGATGACCATGAAAATGCGGTTCGCCGTCGGGCAGCCGATGCCAAGTACGAGGCGCGGACGAAAAACATTACGCTGCCCGGCATCAACCATGAAGAACCCGACTTCGCAGTCAAGGGCTACAAGGCCAAGGAGCGAGAACTGATGAGCGAGACCCGGTACCTTCAAGGCCAGGACCGTATCATGTCAGCTACGTATGGCTTCGAGTATGATCCTCATCCCTCCAAGATTGGACGTCAGAATCCAGAGACGCAGCAAGCGGGCATCATGACAAGAGGGCGCTCGCTGCGCAACCAGCCCAAGCAGACCGTCAAGGCGTCTGAAGCCGATGAAGTGACAGGCAAGCGACAACGAAGACCTGTTCAGCTTTTCGATCCTGCCAGCCAAGACTCTGTCAGCCGCAACTCCACGCCGGTCCCTACACGGGGCAGAAGGCGCAAGCAGCCCAACAACGGCGAAGGCCCTCAAGTTCAGTTCGCGTCTAGCTTCAACGGAGGAGAGCAATCAGATGCCGAGGGCTCGGCACCCAAAGCCAGGAAACGGCGCGGTCCACGGGCCAGCAACACCGCTCTCGAGGATGATGTCACACCCCGAAGCTCTGGTGCGACGGAGAACGAGGAAACGGGTCGATCTGGGCGTCGGCGTACGGCCAGGCAAGCCGTGCGATACGATGATGCGTACTCAGAGTTTGTGGACAACGATGCTCAGCCTGAGACTAAGCAGGGTTACCATCACTCAAAACCACATCACCACCGCAAGCGCCATATGCTCACGCTGAAAATTCCTCGATCCAAAAACACGAATGAGCCATCCTCCGCCATCACCGACAACGGCGAATCAAGACCCTCCAGCTCGTCGTCTGATACAACGGCTGGTACCGCAGAATCCTCCTATTCCTTCCGTCCGAACCGCCAGAAACGATTCCGGGACTCACCCGATGAGGCCGAAGAGGTAGCGCAAGCACCGGCCCGCAAGCGGGGCAAGCGAGCCGTCCCCAACTCCTCGCAAGAAGGAGCAGGAGGCGCCGAGTCATCCTTTGCAGTCGACCAGCATATGCTTGATACTGCACCGCTGGCTCGCAAGTTCCAAAAGATCAAAGTCGTGCGCCCGGCGCAAGATATCCGCCACGAGACGCCCTTCTCCGCGGCCGGAGCTGACGGCGACGACAAGCCAAAGGACTACAAGAGCATGACCAAGTCGGAAAAGATGTCGGCATCCATGAAGAGTAAGTCTTATGAGCACTAGCTATTTCAAATAAGGATCTCTGCTGGCAGAATTGTTCGTAATGGGATGAAGAATGCAATGCTAACACACATGTTTCCATTTAGGTCGTTGGGCAAACGGCAACATGGCTGGAGCTGTCGAAAAGCGAAAAGCAACCCTCGCCGCCAAGAAAGCAGCCCAAGTAGCTGCGGACGCCAAAGACGGCGGCGGCGGCGGTACACCAGCACCGAAGCCTAATAAGCCTAAACACTCCAAGAAGGAGGCGCAGGCGGCGGAGAAACATCCTGCGGGGGGGTATGTCCCGGCCATTCCTGGGATGGGCTATCCGTTTTCTGCGAATTAGATGAAAGACGACTACCGAGAGGAAAGGGCCTTCATTCGTGTTGCACTGCCTACATTTGCTGTTGTTTCTATCATGTCTGCTGTCTCTGCTGGCTGATGTGAGCCATCTATCATGCGTCCATGCTGCTTTCTCATTGCTGAGCACTTCTTTTACCGAAGCTTGTTCGGTCTCACCCATGTATTAGCTTGCTTCAGTTTTTTGTTCGGTCTCACCCATGTATTAGCTTGCTTCAGTTTTTTTAGTTTTTTTTTGCTTCCCTTCTTTCTTTCTTTCTTTCTTTCTGGGCACTTGGAGTCTTCGACTCGGTCCCAGCCGCACGCCGATTCGTTGTTGAGGACGGCGATTTAGGACTCATACGGTCTGTCCAAGGCCTTTTCCCCCGCCCTTTCTTGCTTTTTGTTTTTATGTTCTTCTTCTTCTTTTTAAATTTTGGCAAGGGACATGAAAATGGCGGGACTCTCAGAGTACATATGGTGAATTGGTGTTTTGTTAGGTCATTTTGTTAGTGGTTTTCGTGTGAACTTAGCGATGTATATCATGCTGGTTGGTGTCCCTGTTTTTGGGACCTACGTCATGTTCCCGGCCTTAATTTGGTTTATGGGTTTTATTTTCATACTCTTTGAAAAGCGTTTTATGATTAATAGACTGAGCAATATACTCGCCAGTTATGGTTGCGTTCTGCTACCTTTACAGTGTTAATGTCCGGTGTGATTAGGTGGTTTTATGCGTAGTATGCGTCTGTAGTGTTAGACATGTGCACTTACCTATGTATCGCATTTGCACATCATAACGTGTGTTGTATCAGTGTACGTACGAATATAGTGTCTATCTGTATTTGTTGCGCCTGCATAAGTACCAACGAGAGTGACGCCTTTTTTGCCGCCACCGTGACACAATGGTGTATGTATGAATAATGTATGTATAAGTTGCAGTCTTACAGTGTACATATGTACATACATCATATCAAACCTAGTCTCGTAGCGGGACGTACCGCTGCTTTAGGTATGTACCTGTTCACATCGTGTGAATTCAAAGACAATTTGAGAAGCGGGGACAGCGTGCTGAGAGTCTGAGACAACTCTGCTTGACGTAGGAGGCTTTCCACCAAAGAAACAAACATACATAATTGGCAAAAGAGTCTTCGCACGTACTGTTCGATAAAGATCTCTTCTTGTTTATTTTCTATTCAGAATACCTTCTAAGTCGGTTCTTGTCTATAATGAGGGCCAATATGGACTTGTCCACTCCAGTAGGTATTCTTTCCCGAGTCCCGCATATTCTTACGAATCCCTCATGGACTTCCTCCAACATACTTCTTTCAAGTTTGCTCTCCAGGCTGAGTCTTCGAATTGGATATTTTAAGATCATTCGAATGATCACTCGTTTGGGCAGGGCATTCCATCCCCAAGGGCACTTCCAGTCGAACCAGTCACAGTCACGGCAATCAACATCTCGAAGAAGCAATTTCTGAAGTCTCTTTTAAGATTCCCTTTAAACGCCCAACGGAAAAAAAATTGATGAAATTCCACAACCCTCTACATAACGACACCGGAGTTGGAGGCGATACGCTGTGTGTCTTGATGTCAGCATTTGCGGACTCGTGGCAGTGCGTTTGGATGTGCAAGTAGAAATGACTTACAGGCCACAGCTCGGCGGCTTCCTTGCCAACCGGGCCGGTAATGGCGGAGCCCTTCATCTCACCCTTGGGGTTGACGATCTGTCCGACGCAAGTTAGTTTGTGCTATTCTTGCCAGATTGGAGGGAGAGCACACGTATAAAAATGGTTGTCAGGAGTTATTAGAGCAGCGCGAAACAGATCGATGCGAGGCCAAATCTCGATCAGCCTAGATGGCACCGAACCGCTCCACTCCCGCTCCCATTCCGACATGCGCCTCCCTCCCTCCTACAGTTTTGGGATAGATATCACCACGTACAACACCGGCGTTGTCCTCGAAGTAGAGGAAGACACCATCGAATCGCTTCCATGGCTTGGATTGCCTGACAATGACGGCAGGGTGGACCTTCTTCCTTAGCTCGGGCTTGCCCTTCTTGACGGTGGCCATGACCATGTCGCCGACACCGCCGGCGGGCAGACGGTTGAGACGAGCACCGATACCCTTAACGGAGATGATGTACAGGTTTCGGGCACCTGAATTGTCGGCGCAGTTCATGACGGCACCGCTATTCGAAAAACGTTAGCTCGAGAGCCGGGGAAGACTTGTCGTTCGTTCGGAATCGGGGCCGTGCGGCAGGGTCGGGACGAAACGTACACAGGGAGACCCAGGGTCATCTTAAGCTTGCCACCAGGGGCACCACGCCTGTATGACAAAAGTGCGGTCAGCCAAATGATTCGGCATATAATGTTGGCATGCCTGTATCTTCCAGATGCAGAAACATGATAGCGAACGTCGCCCATTTCCACCTTATCTAGTAAACGTCTCGGATCGATGGTCAAATAACGAGCTTCTTCGAGAGCTGCAAGATCACAAGCGCATTGAAGGCCAGATATCCGCACATCGACATTCTTCGTGATCGCCTCGAGTCGGGTCCGTCATCGGGTCCGTCGCCGGGGAGTTGTTGCGTTGTAGTTGGCGGCCTGACCGTACGAAATCCCCCCTCTTGCACGTCGCTCCAAGATTTTTCGCAATACTCCAAAAGATTTAGCACATGGAAGGCCACTTACGAGATCTTGGCCATTGTGCCTGTTTGGTTGTGTCGTTACGTCGTGGTATAATTACCTGGGTCTCGATGGCCGTCGTATGCTAATCTGCAAGTGCGGAAAAAATGTAGTTGTCTCTGCGGAGTGCGGTACCCTAGGGCAAGCGAGTGAGACTTCACGTGATGATAGGGCTCCACTGGGTAGAGAAGCACCTACCCCAACAGCGGGGCTTATCGCGCCTTGGCCGCCCCTGGGAACTTGGAAGAAATGGTGCAACCTAACCTATCCGGCATCATCTGTAAAATGGAGATGACGATCAATTGAAAACGCGTGAACGAACAGCTTTTACAGGCATAAAAGATCTCGACTGGCTTGCGTTTGAATTTACTACATATTCTGATTTGACTCATGATACCGCTGCCTCTCTGCCTATACCCGCAGATTTCTTCACATTGCACGCGTTTTTTGTCTCGTGTTGTGTGGTGCCTCACTCGACAGGAGCAGCAGCCTTTTTCCTTTTTGCCCTTATTAGGTTGATCTATGTACCTGGAATCCCCGGGGATTCTTCGTGACGTAGGCGTGTGTCTCGATGGCTGGTCTGACCACTCCGTCTGGTTCTTGAAGGTGAACATCGAGACAAACACTGGCATCTGTCAGCATGACCATTTAATTCAACCTTAGGAGTCTAACCTGGACCGAGGCTGGGGCATCTTCATCACAAGTCAACTCCATCAGGTTTGGAAGCTGTTGACCTCTAACAACGCGGCCCGGCAGTTTCCACGTCCCAAATGTGAACTGTTCACAGTGGCACTGAAGCAGGCCATCGATTGCTTTCATTTGTAGCGCTTGTACGTTTCTTTCGCCAGTCACCAATCGACCGTACCACCTCTTTGATGTCGCGCTAGTCTTGTGTCATTATCCGGGAAGAGTTGTAACTTGTCAGAGACCAATACCTGAGGTATACACATTTCATCCCGCCTGAGCCTACGCCGTGGGCTCAGACCAATACCACGTAGCCATGACATGATTGATGATGAACTTATGGCACGCCATGGTGCAACGACTCTCTTTCAAAGTCAGACCGCATAATCTGAGATATGGCGGCGACACCTTGCAAAGCAAATGGACTTGCATCCGGTCACGCTTGGATGTTATTCTGACCAGTGACAAGCACATAACTCAGTTTTGCCTAATGAGAAGAGAACACCGCAAAAGCATAGGCTGTAGATGAGGCGACTTGTGAACCAGTTGTTAATTGATCGTGCCGTAGCAAATTTTGCTTCGAAAGACATGATAGTTATCGAAAACTCCAGCCATATCGGAAGAGATGCGCCGGGTATCTAGGTATCTAGTGTGCATAACTGCAGTGCCTCGACGCTCTAATAATGAAGACCTGATGCGACCACACAGTGAACACCGATGTCGTCGAAGCGTGGCACTGAGCAGTCAAAAGAACTAAGCCCGTTCGTAGAAGGAAAGCTTTATGTTTAGGAATAAGGAGCACCCTGTCAACAACCACCAACAGTACGTTGGCCCGGTTAGCTCAATCGGTAGAGCGTGAGACTCTTACCATACATGAAATCTCAAGGTTGCGGGTTCGACCCCCGCATCGGGCTATTCCTATAATGCGAGAATATGATTGGCACATCTTTTTTTAGTGAGTCTCCGTCATGATTTTTCTCGCAGTTTCTTTTGGAATCGAATCCTAGCGTCGTTTCGTTTTACTTTTGAAGGTCTCATCATCTCATGAGTCATGACTCATGTCATGAGAATGTTAGAAACGTGGATTTGCAATTTTTTCTTTACAATGGCATGACTGGTGAATATGCACAATAAGTACCCATTGTTTCCTTCGTTCATGACGGTTAGTAGAGCCCCTACTCTGTACTTATCTATGTTATATAATGAGTAATCTCATTCCCCCACGCTTGAAAAGTTTGCATTTTTGCTCGTACATATAACCTACTAATAAAACGTCTTCGCCGTTTGGTAACCCTCGCTCATCGGGTCAGCTAGTCTATGGACTAGGCGACGCTTCTGGAAGGAACGGACGGCCAGTCCCAGTCCGTACGGAGTAGACGGCAGAGGAGATGAGTATGTATGTACCTAGGTAGAACGCCGTCCATTGGTGGACTGGGGTTGCTGAAAATCTAGACGAGTCGAGATCTTAGCAACCGACGTCAGTCTCGAACGCCTTTGGGGCGCCATCGGGCTGCCATCAGGTGGCCTTTATTAATTAGTGCCATCCATCGGGTTGGTCGACGAGCCGATCACAAAAGCCGAGCCGATGTGGCGCTAGCTTTTCGAGTATAGTAACAAAAGAACGGCTTCGACCACGCGGCGTCTAAATAGGTAGGTGTATCGCTTGCGTCGCTTGCATCGCCTATCAGCCGCTCGAGGCGAGACACAGGCCATCCTGACGGCATCGGAGCACTTCGCCTTGAACAACGCTGAGCACACGGCGGTGTCGAGACTCCGTCGAAAACACCAACATGCCGTCGCCGTCGCCGTCACCGTCATCGCCTGCGCATACAAAGACTCAGACTCGAACTCAGGCTCAGACTCAGCACTCCAATAGCACAGCTACGACTCCGTCACATGTCACGCCAGGCCAAGTCACCAGTGTGAGCAATGTCACGGTATATCCCACCTCTGGCCCCGACGCCTACACAAGCCCGATTATGGCCACCGGCCGGGCTGGACCTCCGGTCTTGAACCCGCGATCTTGTGTGACCTGTCGCCGCCGCAAGGTTCGCTGCGACAAGCAAATGCCATGCTCTAACTGTCGTCGCGCGCGGATCCCTTGCGCTTTCCCCGCCCCCGGCCGAGCACCTCGCCAGCCTCGGCCCAAAGATCCCAGTGCGCCGTCGAAATCGTCGAGCCACCGAGAGGCAGAACTCATCAAACGACTCAAGAAGCTTGAGGGCATTGTGGAAGAGCTCAGCGGTCAGATCGAAGAGCCTGGGGCTGCAGGCGCTTCTGGTGCCCCTGGTGGCGCCACCGAAGTAAAACTGCTCTCATCCGCTGCCTCGCCAGAGCCTATCTATCCCGGCGCTGATAGTCTACCCCTGCGACAATCATCTACTGGCAATTTCGAGGACTCTGCCACATGCGACGCTAGTTCCAGGGCAGCTTCGTCTGTGGGTGGTAGTAGCGACGGCGTGAAGGCAAAACCGAATTTCGGGCGGATGGTTGCCGATGAGGGCCGGCGAACCTCTCGCTATATTAGCAGTGGATTTTGGTCCGAGCTTAATGACGCAGTATGTAAAGTGTTGACAGCCAAAAGGAATTTCCCTCACTCTTCGAGATTAGACTGACAGTTGGGCCCATCAGCTTGATGCGATTCGAGAGGAAACTCAACGTCTGACTGACGAGGACGATGTTGATTCAGACTGCGAAGAGACACCCGAGGACTCGCCAAGAACAGTCTCGGGAAACATTAGTGATCACCATGCTTTCATCTTGGGATACCGCTCAGCCGATGTTGATCTTCAAAAGTTGCATCCTCTCCCTGCCCAGTCCACCCTTTTATGGTCGATCTACATCGAGAATGTCGAGCCTCTCGTAAAAATTATGCATGTTCCATCCGTCGACTTGGTCATGTGTGATGCCAGGGACAACTTCGACAAGCTCACCTCTGGAAATAAGGCCCTGGTGTTTGTCATATATTTGGCTGCAATAATCTCTCTAGAACCCGACGAGGTAAGCGCCTGGATATTTTCTTTGGTCGCCCTCCCACATATGATGCGGCAACTTATGCATCGAATATTACAATACAGCTCTGACGATAGTGGTCATCTAGGTTCAAACATACTTTGGTGCAAACAAAAATGACTTGCTGGCGCAGTTTCGTTTCGCAGTGGAGCAGGCTTTAGCGCAGGCAAAGCTTCTCGACACTTCAGATCTCGTGGTATTACGAGCATTTACCTTATTTCTCGTCGTGGTAAAGCGTCACGAAGACAGTCGATTCTGTTGGGCCTTGACCGGCCTGGCTGTTCGGATTGCCCAAGGCATGGGACTGCACCGCGATGGCAGTCACCTGAAGCTATCGCCGTTTGAAGCAGAAATGCGACGACGACTGTGGTGGGCCATTCTAATTCTAGATTTACGCTCCGCCGACGAGTTGGGAACCGACATGACTATCAGTGAGACTTCCTACGATACATTGATGCCGGCCAACATCAACGATTCTGATATTGGACCGGAAAGTGTAGAAGCTCCAATACCTCGCGAAGGTAAATCAGACTGCGCAGTGACTATCGTACGATGCGAAATTTGTGCTCTCGCCAGAAAAATCCTAACAGCTGGCTCTGCGATGACTTCTCTATACCCCTCCAGCGAGATGTCCAGCATAGCGGATCGAGAGCGTATGATTACTGAAGTATACCGACGTGTAGAACAAAAGTTCTTCCAACACGTTCTCGACGAGACAGATACCCTCTACTGGGCTGCAGCCATGATCGCGCGAATCTTGGTGGGCAAGATGTGTCTTGTTATTTATCAACCGATGCTCTTTCCTGGTTCCGAATATGAGCTTTCAGATGACATCCGACAGCGCGTGTATATTTCTGCCATCGAAGTCATCGAGTACACCCATAGACTAAATGTCGATCTTCGGTGTAAACAATACAGCTGGCTATTCAAGACATACGCAATCTGGCACGCGGTTGCCTACACACTAATCGAGACTTGTCGACGGCCGTGGACCGCCTTAGTCGAACGTGGTTGGGATGCCGTCACTGGCTCCGATATTGACCCTCTCGAGCTCGCCAAGATGGTTGATCATGCTGCTGTATTCTTACCTTTGCGAAAGCTCTTCACAAAGGCACGTGAGCACCGCGAATCAGAGATCAGAAGACTTCGACGCAATCAAGACGAGGCCCGACGTCTCGACTTCGCGGAGCGCTTGAACCCTGCACAGGCACGCTTCGGCCCTATTCCTGGCGCTGAAAACAGGATGGAACTGATGAGAGAGAAATGGTGGTCTCTGATCCGTCCTCAGGAGGCCCCCTCAAAACCCTACCTTGCTCACCCATCAACAGTGTTCTGGGATCAATCTTCTACGAGTCAACCTGGGAGCGAAACTATGCAGAATCCAAATGGCAACATTTCTACAGAAATCAATATGTCTTCTGCCCTCATGGAATATATGGACGGAATAATGGCCCAACCAAATCCGGCTATAGCTGAACTGTGGCATCTCAATCAATTAAATGAAGGAAACCTCGTCACCGAGACGCCGACACTTGCTGCTCCCCCACTAACGTCGCAAGATCTGGCCGGCGACCAGAACGCCATGAATGAACACAGACCAGATGCTTTGCATATAGAAGCCTCCGGGGACGGCAGCCTGCCTACATATCTTTGGTCCGATGCGTTTACGCCAGTCAACGTTGGTCCTAGTGGAGATACCGATATGCTGGGTGATGACTTTGACTGGCAAGATTGGAGCCAAAACATCAGGGGGCTGGAGATGGGAAGCTCACAAAACCGTCCGGGATGGTATTAGTAATGAAAGCCTCTTAGATCATATCTCCTTATGGTCGAGAGGACCAAACGAAGACAGTAGTTGTAGCAGAGTCACACATAAGCGCATACCTACACCATCCAGCTCGTGACATAATCACTCATAGAGCAGGCACCCGGATTAAGAGAAGAAGAAGTTAAATTTTATGGAAAGGTCCTAGAAAGTGACAGCCACGTTGCACTCAAGTTGAACTTCCATCCTGTGGGAAATGCTGGCGCCTGTCTTGGTAAAGTTGAAACTTGACACAGGTACTCCGTACATAGAGTTAGAACGCAGCACGCTGGTTGGACCCATTTTAAGTTCGTTCCGACGACAAGTGGGGAACCCGCTCAAGCAACGCTAAATCAACACCTTCTTCCAAGTTCCAATCATCTCCATTCCTCAGCCAACTATCTATCGATCAGTCGCTCAAAACCTGTCTCCGAAAGCCAAGAAGTTGTTCTGCTTCCCGATCTCCGTCACTATGAATCCAGACCGACAAGCGATGATCGACAGGCCGAGGTCTCCTCGTAGACGGACCCCGGTCTCGGCGACCAGAGTCGACTCGAAGAACAGAATATCAAAACCATCACGACCGAAGGCGTCGAAAGCTCTTCATGGCGCAGCTACTTACCTCACTGAAGAAGAGCAATCTCGAAAGTTTGTTGCAGATGAAGACAAATTCGTCTTGAAGCAGTCAAAGAGGAAGGCAAATATCCGGGTGCGAGAAGGACGAGCCAAACCTATCGACCGCCTGGCCTTCAACTTGCGCTACATCGATCCTGAGCGCGATCTCTTCGACGACGATGACGGAGATGTCTACATCATGGTCAACTCTCCGCTGGAGATTATTAACGGTCTGCCTTTGGCAGAGCTGAAAGAACTCGAATCTGACATTACATCGTACCATGTCCTAGAGACCGAGAAAGAGAATTGCCGTTATTGGGAGGCTCTGCGGACGCTGTGCATCGATTTACAATCCAAGACTGAAGCCACCATGCGGGATGATCGTGTAGTCAATAGCGTTATGGGTGACATTGATAGAATCCTGAGCCCCAAGACGTACGATCAATTAGAAACATTGGAAAAACAGATCAAGGCCAAGTTACGGTCAGATGATGACATTGATACGGATTACTGGGAACAACTGTTACGTCACCTTATGGTCTGGAAGTCCAAAGCGATACTGGGCCGCATACATGGAGAGATCATAGCAAAGCGACAAGAAATGTTGAAGGCTCGACAGCCTATCCCGCCATCCAGCGCATTTTCTCCAGCGGCATTCCAGAGAGATGGTGCTGAAACAGCTTCGAATCCGACGGCTCTGCATCATGCGAGCGAAATCGCATCTCATGATACGACTCCACTAAAGGATCCCGAGGTGGGAACAGACTCGACGGTGCCGACTCTGAACAGCACAAGCGAAGTCACTTCCAATATTACAGATGGCGTGACAAACTTGGAGGCCGTGACAGCCTTGAAGGCTGCGGCTCTGGATTTTACGAGCGAAATCGCACCTCAAGGCACCACTGCCTTTCAAAATCGTGAGGCGGCGATGTCCTCGACGGTGCCGGCTCTGAACAATACGAGCGAAGACGCATCTAATGTCACAAACGCTCTGTACAATCGCGAGGCCGCAAGAGGCATATCCGAAAATGAAGAAGTCTTTGCCGCTGAAGAACAGGTAATCGCAACTTCGAGGCCCAAGTGGGCGGACAAGTATAGGGCGCGAAAACCTCGATACTTCAACAGGGTTCAGATGGGATATGAGTGGAACAAATACAACCAAACGCACTATGACCACGACAATCCGCCCCCCAAAATGGTACATGGATACAAGTTCAACATATTCTACCCCGATCTGATAGAAAAAACCAAGGCGCCGACGTTCAAAATTTTCCGAGAGCATGGACGAAGGCGAGGCGAGTCCTTTGCAGCAGCCGGAGAAGAAGATACGTGCCTGATTCGGTTCATTGCCGGACCCCCGTACGAAGACATTGCGTTTCGAATAGTTGATCGAGAGTGGGACTTCAGCTCCAAGCGGGAGCGTGGTTTCAAGAGTTCCTTCGAGAAGGTAGGACACGGCTACGCAGGCAAACAGTGTCACACCCTCCCTTCTCCGAGAGAGTTCCTTGGCTAACGAGGCAATTTCAATCTCTGCAGGGAATATTACAACTGCACTTCCAATTCAAAAAGGTACGTCCCCGCCAGCCTTTGCTCCAAGCTCAGGAAAGACAAGCACACTGACAGCCTCTCCACAGATCTTCTACCGCAAATAGACATGATTACGAGAAGGCCTATATTTCCTTCTTGGCCTCCTCCACAGAACTTTCCAGTTTGGAAGCGCAACTCGTCCCGGCTGGCTACAGGAGTGACAAGGGTGAGGAGACAGGCTCAAAGATTTCGCAAATTCGGGAGGTTGTGAAGACGGATACTGGACGGTGTGGCCGAAGATCGAAGGGTTCGGCACTTCTCACGCCTGCAAGGCTGCACTGATGCGAGATTACGGTCGTGGAGGCTATTCAAAGAGGCTCCCAGACCACCTACCTAATGCCAACCTCTCTTGTTTCGTCAGTACGCGGCGACAGTGAGCCCAAGTACACAAGGTGCTCCCAATACTAGCATTTTGACATCCGTCTCGATGCTAGAAATACATGTTAAACAATATCGTTTGAATGCTCGGGCTGACCACCCGAGAGCATGCCACGTCTGTCTTTCCTCGAGCGCCATAGATACATCCTTGCTACGTATCGACCAAAAACTCACACTTGTTGACCCCTCAAACCAGGAAATGGCGTCGACTTAGCTTGACGACTTTTCACCCTGCTGTTTCACATTGCGGGCAGTGGCACAAGGGCGTCGCCGTTATTCGTCTCTGACATGACATCTGCGTAGGACATGTTCAGGGACCAGGAAAAGCTAACGGACGGCTTGTCCGAGATGTCTTGCAGGGGAACACGCTCGTGCAGCGGCCGCAAGCATGGATGATATGCCACGTTTGACGACATTCTAGAAGCTTTGCACTATTGCGTCTTGGATCGCGATATTCAGATTATCGACAGAGGAAGGTGAGGATGATGATTCTTTCGATGCAATTTTGTTATCAATTGGCAGGACTTCAACTGGCAATGCTCAAGCCATGCAATACCAACATCCAACGTACAGCGCCTGGAATCGAAATCCAACTACTGCCTCACCTCTCTCAATCTACCCCCTTCTTTCTTCTCATGCACCCACACACACACAACTTCATCAGAACTTTCAGTCGATACAACCATGCCGAGTTTGAGATCGAGATGGTTAGACTTGTGTAACCCATCGGGCTATGACTAGGGTGTGTGAGGCATGTTGCACAAGGATATCCTGCCCCATAGAGTACGTAACAACGCATCATCATTTTTGCGCAGACATACGCACACACCACACACCCACATACCACACACATACACACACACGCACACACCCCTCACCGTAAGCCAAGCACGGCTTTCAAGATGTGTTGGACTGAAGCTCACCGGCTGGTCTACGGTGTCTTTGCTAGGATCGGGTTCAACAAGCGATTGCAACGGTGTTTCTCACAAGTTGTATCGCGAGAAGCAGCGAGTCCACGTGCATTGATTACAATTACAATACCTGGTGACTTGACGTTTGACATTGCAAGAAAAATGTTTCACCTTCTTCGTTAACAAGCTGTCTGTACCTCGTCCGTGAGGTCCTTGGACCTTGGCTCTACCCCATGGCGTGTTGTCCCCATCCCATTCTAGGTCGGCGTCATGTACCTGCAGTGGGCTTTTTGGTATAAGGCTTCATCCAACTGGCTGGGCATAAAGATGCTTCTATGCTTCGTCATCTGGAGACTATAAGACGGAAAGCTTCTCATTTCAAACCGACACTCATTTATTTTGCAACGCTCAACTCTTTCTTACAGATTTCTCACTCCCATTCTTTTCTCATACATCCATCTACTTGTGCGGTGATGTACCACTGCCACAAGTAAATGCCAAGAGCGATATATCTCGGCAATCCAATCTGCGCTGGCGAACACACAGAGAAACAATAGCCATTCTGTATCGTCTGAGCTCCTGACCCGACACACAAGCGGAACCTGAACTCTTGTGCCCTTCCTAGACCAAAGACGGGACGACAGCCCGGCTGCGTACCAATATCTCCTTGCTTCAGGAGAACATTGGACCACATACCTCTGACGGAGCCTGTCTCGTGAGCTACACAGGATGTCACAACTGCCCATCCAACGTGTTCAAAGGCCTGACGGCTCTGCCTTTGAATTTGACTTGAGTTTTCGCGTTGCCGGCCACCCAAGCAACATAATGCCTCGAGATCTTAAGTCGAAGATCTCCTACCACCCTTACGTCTCCTGGCATCCTTTCTCACAACCTTCGCCCTCCTCGGACACCTCGCATGATTCGGACAGAGCCATGGCACCGTGTAGTCGATCCAGCGATGCTAGACCAGGGGAGGCATGGTCATATCCTTCAATATGTCCTGCCGAGCTGGGCTACTGGCTCCAGAACTACCCAAGCGCGGTAGATTCTCAGTGCCGCTGGATGAGCATCACGACGCACAATCCGCTCGACGCAGACCCGTTAGAGTTGTCAGATTCTATTACTGAATCGCCATTGTCAACGGGCACTTCCCACGACGTGCTGGCTTCGCAGCGCATTGAGACTCGAGCGTTGCCTTGGCCCATGGAACCGCCAGCGCCAGTATTCACATCTGGATCTGCATCCACGTCTGTACATGCATCTCCAGGGCCAGAATCAATGGCCGATGTGAGAGACATGGCAGAAAGCGACAAGATTGACGAGCCGTATGCGAGGCTAATCTGCCGGGCCTTGATGAGCCGTGATGATCATACCATGTCGGTACAGGAGATTTACACATGGTTCAGGGAGAATACCAAGAAGGCAGAAGCGTTGTCAACAGGATGGACGAACAGTATTCGTCACAATCTAAGTTTAAACGCGGTACGTAAAAGAACATCCCGAGCAACGGGGGGGTTTTTTTTTTGGGAGTTTTTTTGTTTTTGTTTTCTGGTTTGCCTTGTTCATTCTTCCTCAATTTTCAGCACAAAGAGCTGACCTCTTTGTCACGTCTTTGCAGGCCTTTGTAAAAACAGAGTCAACTCCTCTGGATAATGCCAAGCCCAAGTCCAAGTCCAAGTCCAAAGGTTCGACACACACGAACAAGTGGGTATTGGCGGACTGGGCCGTAGCTGAAGGAGTTCAGAGCACGACCAGATACCGGAACCAGGTCTATGCAAGGCGCGCTCCCGGGAAGCGAGCCAGAACTGCCGCCAGCGATCGAGCTAGGCTCTCCTCCTGCGTCCTTGATCAATCGGTCAAAAAGGCCATATCAGGTCGCAAGGGAGGCTGTGCGACGAAGGCGGCAAGGCAACGGACGCAACGGTTGCGAGATTGCAGGCCAGGGGGACCATTGTACGAATCGCCTCAGCAAACGCTCGACTTGGAAAGAGCACATCCAAGCGCGTATGGCTATGGCGATGCCATCCCAATGAGTTACCCACTGGCACTGCATCATCAACCGTACCAGGAGGTACCAGCAGCCGGTTGCGGAAATACTTTGGAATCGTCGCAACACTTTGGTGGTGGTTTTTCGGGCCCGGGTTTCGCATATCTGTCGGGCAATAGCGGCGGGAATTGCAGCCAAAACTGGGGTTCCCAAGCCTTCCAACCAGTCGGCTTGTATGCTGAGACAGGGACGCCGTTGAGCCTGTTCGGCCCCGACCCTGGGGCGAACGCGTGGCTTCCATCCCTGCCTCAGCAACGGTTTGGCATACCGGGAGACAATACACAGGTGGCGGGATCAGATTTTGGGGCGTGGAACGGCAGATTGCCTAGCGTGGATCTGAAAGGATGGTGTGGCGTTGGTCAGGGGTTCTGAATTTGGCTGGTGTTGGTATGGTTTGATTTGCTCATCAATGTTGCTATGTACGAGGGGGTCTCGTACGAATTTGGCTTACGGAGTATGTATGTTTAGATTCGTCCTCAGCGATGAGTGTATATTTGCGGACATGGAATCCGAGCACCCCGGATGCACGCTTGATGCAAAGTTGCGAAGAGGACGGGGGGGGGGGCTTAGCTAGGTATGCATAGTAGAGAAGCCTGCATTGAACCTAGAAGTCAAATCACCAAGATTTTCGGCAAGTTATTTTTTCCATTATATGACTCAGGTTCAGGTTTCTTCTTCGCTCCTCCGCGTATCATGTGAGACATATCAGAGACACAATGTCACCTTCCGAGCATGGCCATGCGACATGTGCGAGCATGCAAACGCTCCGGTGTGTATCATTGCTAGATACTATTCATATCGATGGAACCTACCTACCTACCTACCTATAGATACCATTCTTGCTTGGGGCAGCGCAAAGAATAGAGAAGCAAAGTCTGTGTGTCAGTGAGAAAGTACAAAGGTCTTTGTACCATCGCACACGCATTGCAACATTGTTCAACATTGATAGGCTGAGGGCTCAGACAGGCTCATGCACCCAGCGATCTGGTTACTTTTATCCTGGCATATGTACCTAAGGTACCTATGTATATCATAATATGTACTGTAAATGATCGAGAAAATACGACGTGTACCTTTTTTTGTCCCATCTCCGCCGTATCCTTGTTTTCTCCACTTTGAGCACATCTCCGCGAGCTCCCGCCTGCCACGCGCCTACCAAACGCTAGATCGGACGGCAATGGGAGGATCGGACCGCGAGTTGGATGGGATGCGAATTAACCAATTACATACTGTGGCATGTGTATGAGACACCAGGAGAGAAGCTACTTGATTGGCAGTGGCGATTTGAGAATCGAGGCCATCTGGGGAGGTGCTTTGCCCGGACGACTGTAATAACTCAATCCTTTATCCGTCATCATGCCCCTCCCTCCGAGTCCCGACCACTGATCTTCCGTAGGTGGTGTCGTCAAGACTCAAGTTGTTGTTGCATTGGCCGTTTTGTGTATCCAATATCATATTGTCTCCCCTATCAAGTGAGTTGAATTCTGTGGCTCGTTTGAACTTGACAAAAAATTCTGCTGCCGACATGCCGCGCCCACCGGAAGGGTTCGGGAGGGGACACAGAAGGTTTGACCACGGACCATGTAAGCAAAGAAGACCATGTAAGAAGAGCGGTGATGATGTACGACGAACGTATATGCACCTGGCCATGCACCCCATCTTCATGTTCATGCATGTGAGCAACGAAGATGGACTGCTCACTAGGTACACACTGCGCAGCGCAGCATCCAGTGGGTCGAAGAAAGAGGGGGTTTGGATATCAACTGCATGAGCAGCATTGCTTTGGCCCTTGACCTCGCCTTGCACCACGTAGCATCGTATCGCTGGGCGCGCGGGGAGCAAAATAAGATTTAGGTTCGCGAGATCTGCGCATACGCGCCGCATCAACAAAAGGACCCCATTTCTGATGATACCTCTGGCGTTGCCACGATTTTCCCCGGCGGTTCTATGTACAATGTCAGCCAAGTCAGCCTTTTGTCCTGCCCTGTTTCGCCCAAGGAACTCCAATAGTGTCACCCATCCCTTGGACGGAGAGGAACAGGAGAAGGATGACAAAAAAGAAGGCGACGATGAAGGACGATGGCCTCAATTGGAGCGTGTCAGGCGTTTTGTGGTTCCCTTGGCAGGGCGTCGCTCTGTCAACCCAGAACCAGACCAGACGGATACATAGCTTGCGGCTGGAACAGGCCGGGGTTCTTTGTCAAAGAGCGTCCGTTGCCTTCCGTTCCCATGCGCCATCCAAGAACACAACGAATGGGCCGTAAATTTACACCGAAAAAGCCCAATACGCCTCAAGTTTCATGTCGATCTTGTTCCCTTCTGCATCGGCCTAGGCCGAGATCAAGAAACGAGAGGGGCTCAAGCGTAGTGGAATTGGAGTCCGTCCGATGGCGTAGGGACCAGTGAATGCACTGAGACGGCATGATCGGCCTAGGCCGAGACTCAAAGATGAAAGAGGTTCAACGTTCTGCCATTAAGTCCGGTGACGTAGATACCAATGAGTGCACTGCCGCTGACGCGGGTGCGTGTGGGCGGCTTGTTCCATGGGCCGGACCTGCAAAGAAACGGCAAATGGAGCATGCCCCTCGATGTGACGAGATTGTGATCGAGTGGGTGTGTGTGCAGTTTCTCTTGCTCTGGACATCTCGGGCGAGTCGGTCAGTCATTTACGGAGACTTTCGTCGGAATCCATGCTCAACACGCACACCACATCGATGCTCGAGATGCGAATGTACCAGTGACCTGACACCCAAGGGTCCCAAGGGGAATGTGCAACGCGGCTGGCGCCTTTAGCTTGCCATATGTACATCGAATGTATTCATGTACATGCAGTAGGTAGCAGACAGTAAGTTCATGGCCGGTGGCGTTTTACGTTTTGAACTACTCTCTGCACAAGAAGATCGCCCATCGGCATGACACTTGCCAACTGGCATGCTGTACTGGCCGAGTTGTCAGTTAGTGGCACGAGACAAGTTCTGGGGTCGGTGTCACGACTCACGATAGATACATACGGTCTGGTCTCTGTGAGAGGCGAGAGGGGTGGCTTGTAGTTCGGCCATGATCGCGGCCCTATGACATGCTCAAAGTAAGAGATCCTGCGCGTTTGTATGTGCGTAGCCTTCGCAAGGGGCGGCGTTCATGAGATTAGGTACGTATATACCGGTGCATGTACGGGTATGCGAGACATCAAGGAGACAACCCTTGTCCTTTTCGTTCACCCTTTTGACCTTCTTATTCTGCGGATAGATATTTGCTTCTTGTTCTTCGCCTCTCAGGTACCTTGCTGCTGTAGTACGAGCTTATCCGGCATCTGTCTCGACTCCATGCTCTGCGCATGCAATGTGTCGTTGCACCGCATGGTAGCACAGACTTTTCTTGTTGCGTTTCATTTGCGCCTTATTATTTTTTGCTCCTGACGTGCAGGAAAGAGAGACTTCCCTCCCATCCTCTTGTCTCACTACTCTCCATCAACATTTAGTTGCCATATGTGAGTGCATACTGGCCCTGAATCGCCCTGGATTTGCATACCGTATGCGCCGACTGCACCGTCTGCATCATCCTCGAGCGTATTGGCTAGGTAGTTTCCGTTCGGGATTTAAGCCTAGCGGGAACGGATAATGTGCCCTTGTAACTTTACACGAGGTAGGACGGCCCTAACACATTATGGGCCGGCGACTGAACAGAGTTGGCATTCTCTTGATCTCATCCGGAGCGGAAGCCGCATGCAAACGTTGGGCAGCTGACATAGACCGAGCGGCGGGCCAATTCTGGTGCTGCGCCCTCATCCGGATTTCTCATGATATTCCGTGTAGGCATATAGGCACCCTCCAGACTCCAAGAGGCGTTTATTAGTGGGACGAGCTCCATGCCGGGAAGTCCAGAAAGAACAGGCCCTTGCGGGCGGGCCGCACTCCCTCCTCGCCGTTTTATTTCCGTTGCCGTTCTTCGCCTCCTATTATCCTTAGTCGATCCAGTATCCTGATGCAGGCTGTAAGCGGAATTACGAAGGCAGTAATGGCCGGCTTACGGTCGTATGGCCGGTCTAATACCACTTCAAGTCGGCTGGTCATTAAGTGTCTAGATGAACATAACGAAGAGCGCCGCACTCAGGGGATTAGCTGGTCATGTTGACGTCCTTGACGACGACGAATGCTGCTAAAAAGAGCGTCGCAACATAAATGGTGCTGACAGGAGGGAATTTTTGCAAGGGCGCAAGAAACTGGGCAACACTACCCCGACATTGTTCCATAGAACTCTCAGTATCGTGAAATCAGCCACCAAAGCAATGCACCTTAGACGCATGGATGAGAACGCAAGGAACTTGTCCGCCGCAGCCACGACCCAGACGAGTTAGTCATCGACTCATCTTCAACAAGTTGCAGACAATGCCAGCAGTAGCCTCACCGATATCCGAGAATGCAAAAGGTCAACAAGCCACTTTACATGCTGAGGGGGAGTTGAATAGCGGTGAAGCAGGAGCTAAGATGTACCCCGCGAAACACGGCCTGCTTCAGTGCTCATTCCTGCTGCAATTCAACACCTCATCGCAAGGGACACGAAGCTGACTGGCCTAGCGTCTCTGTTCTCACAATGAAGTACTGCACGGCACTACTGCCACCCATCAACACCATACAAGCCACTCACGACATTGTCGCGGGAAAGAAGCCATAGTTGCGTGATTCGAACCCGTGTTCGCCAGTGTGAATGCCTGTGTTGCTAGGGGAAAATAGGCAGCGGTAAGTCCTTGTAGCCCAGAAGGAGGGGGCCAAAGTATAGAATACACGCACCTTCTTCAGCTCGTATGCAACCTTGATGCAGAGCTGCGGACTGCGTCCAAATAAGGCGAATTTGCCTTGACCGGGAACTCCTTTGCGCATGGATCTTGGTACTTGACATGGGTTATTCCTCAGTCAATCTGCCATCAAGTGCTGGCACTATGTAATCCCTCGCAGTCATGTCCGCTGATCTGATGAATGAAGGAAGTCCTCCGGATCCAGGTATTCGGATCCCGGGAGGCAACATGCTCGCAACAATGTGGGATGAAACAGACAGTGTGGGTTTCGACTATTTTGGATTTGACGCAGACACACCTTCCATTCTAGCTCACAAGGCAAGTCTTCTTGCCCTGGTCATGAATTGCTTGCCATTGACACCTGGCCGGCAGATGCAAGGGGATTGGCTCATCTGCAATGCAAGAAAGCAGGCATAACCGGTTCGGGTATGGTGGAAAAGTTGCGCCCGCGCGAGTTTCGCCTGATTCTTGCCGGGGGGGTGAGCTTATAATCAACAGGCAAGACGACGAGGGCAGAAAGCTGGAAAGATTGATTTAGCCTGGTCGCAGGATGAAAATGATGGGTGCCATGAGATGAGGCTGGCTACTATTCTCGTCTTGGGAGTATCATAGCTATTCGGGAATGTATCATGGTCCATGAACTTGCACAAGATTCAGGCTGCTTCTGACATGTCCGTCATGTACGAAAAAGCGGTCGGCAATTTTGTGTGTCTTACGTTGCATGCCATGTCACTACAACTTGGCAAAAAAGGGGCCTCCGAGGAAGCAAGCCAATGTGGACGAGATATCAGCCGGCCATCTTCAGCATCAGCTTGGCGTGGGCCTGATTCAGAACGTGCAACGGCTGCAAGGTTGCCGCCCGCTTGACGAGAGATGCACGTCAGCCGCGCGGGCGCAGACACTGGGGCCTATCTAACCACATTATGGCCAAATACACCCGCCCCAATACTCACGAGAGCAAATGTCGTGGTCACTGGTGTGGGTGGCAGACTGTTTAGAGAAAGTTATCGCGTGTACGATACCTATTGCAGTGAGTAATCCTGAGGCTTCAATCCGACGGAACTGTATGCAAGACGCAGTGGAGGAGTTTCTAATCATGCGCGAAAAAGGCAATTCCTGCTCTCCAAGTCTTCCGTACATATTCACCGCCTTTTAGCGATGCTGATGTGCAGACAGGATTAGATGAAAGCTTACCATTTCTAGGGTGGTCTCCCTCTGTGAAGAATGATGAAAAAACACGTCGTCAAAGTAGTAATGTCCAGAGCCTACAGGTCGTGAGATGCACGTAATATCAACAAGTGGACTTGAAGGAAGCAGAAGGCCCTTCCCCCGAGGAGGAGCCTATACTGCTCGGAATCTGAAAATATAGACAGTGAAAATGAATCCAACTTGGAAAGCATACGGTCTTCATCTAGTAAGATCCTCGGGTCCTTGATATGATCATCGCGTTCAAAACCGGCGTTTCTTCTTTTTCGGTCCAGCGGCAGCTTTCTCTTCCAGCTCCCGCTTGAGCTCCTCTCTCTTGCGATCCGCTCGCTCTTGTGACGACTCTCTTGGTTTCTCCTCCAATTTTGGGTGTTCATTTTGCTGCGTAGACCGGCCGCGGCTCTCGCCGTCATCCTGATGAATCGGCTTTGGCGGCTTGCCTCCAATTTTCCCTAAAGTTGCGTGATGAGGTTTGTCCTGTGTATTTGTGACCTCTGTCTCTCCAACAAAGGAGTGCGCTTTTGTTGCGCCGCCCCCAATGACGCCAAGACCCCCTTTCTTCTGAGCTCTATTTGATGCTGTAGTCTCGGTTGGAGGCGATGCTGGCGAGGAGTTCTGCAGTGAGGCTGTTACATCGTCATCGTCCGATGCCTCAGAAGCCGTTTCCTCATCATCATCCAGTGGCAATTTTGCGTCGTCGCCGTGTGAAAGTGATGATGGTGGATGCCGAGGTTGCGCCGGCTGCCTCTTGACCCCAATGGCGCCCAATCGTGATGTTACTCTCTCGGTTTCAGATTGCCGTCTGCGGTCGGACAGGACGGATGACGGGCCACTATCCGGCACTTTTAAGTCTTGACTTTTGTCCACTGTCGCGTCAGCGTGGCCGGTTCCGTTAGGAGAGTGTGCGGTGTCTTCAGTCGACTTGAGATGAGGAGGCGTGGACTGAACTTGGAAGTCATCGTCATCGTCATCGTTATGAATGGCCGATCGTTTTAGTACAGTAGGCGTGATACTTCTTGACGGCGGGGCCTTGGCTTGCTTTTGTTGCGAAAATTGACCAGTTGGCTGAAAACCATGCCACCACTGATCCAGCGCTGGTGAATTATCGATCTCAAGACTGGTTCGACATTCCAAACCACTTGCTCCGAACACGCCTTGTATAAGCTCACTCACACCACCAGGATCTGAGGCGTTTGAATCAAGCTCATCCTTCCACTTGTATACGTTGAATGAACCGACGCCCTTGACCCGATCCTCAGCGGCAGCGCGTGTAACCCCTTTTCGGCCGGATAGTGCGGTAAAAACATGCTCCAACCCAGCGCCCATTGCTTCAAGCTTGTCGAACATTTTTGCGATGACGGCATCCTTGCACTTAATTACTTCCGTCAGGGATTGTACTTCTCGGAGCCTGTCAAAGTTTGCTTGGATTAAAGGCAGAACAAGCTCCGTCGCGACAGCGGATGACGTTAGCTTCTTCAGATGTATCGGCCATCTCAGAGGGCTAAAGCCCTGGAGCCGACATGTAACGTTGATGGTGAGCCCTGCTTCGCCGGCATCAGAGACGGTAGCTGGAGATAAAGACAGGCTCGTAGTGTCATGACCATCTTGTGTAGGGTCCAGGGCTGACTTCAAGCAGGACAAGAATTTGTTCATATTCTCTTCAGTGTCACTAGGATCGATACTAGTATTCTCACTCCAGGCCCTCATGCATATGGCTTTTCGATCCAGTTTTTCTGACCACATGTTTGCCATGTCGCTGATGCTAACGGCATAGGAAGAAGGACCCATATCCGCAGATACCAGGAGTACAGGCAGTCCATATGAAACTGGAAGTGGCAGAGGTCGCCAAGTATCAGGCTTGAATGTAGACATGACGTCGAATGTCGCTTTCTTGATGCTTCAGACAGGGAATGATTTCTTTCCGCGGCGATGATCACCAGAGACGGTCCACGGAGAGCCGTTGCCAATCAGGATCCAATTGGCAGGGTGATACTGGAAGCGCTGATATAAGACCCAGTCTCTGCGATTATAAGCTGAAAGCGCCTGAGGCGAGACAATCAGGAGCGAGCTCCCCAAAGTGCAAAAGAGGGTCCGTTGCAGGAGCGTGCCTCTTTAGTCCTTCGGCTGCTGAAAACGTAGGGATTGCGCGAAACATGACACGACGAGTCCGAGAAGAATGTTTGGACGGCTTTATGATGAGGAGTCGAGTGGTTCCAACAATTGACGACAAAATATCGGTCTATTCTTATTTCAGGAGAGCGCGCTCCGGTGAGCGGGGAGGTAGTCTGCTCGTCAAATCGACTGATCAGTTGAGCTTGAATCAAAACTTAGCAGACATTCATTATCAAAGGGGGAGATGACACGGCCAGTGATTTCGTACAAAGCTTGACGAGACAGCAGCCAGCGTGGTCTCTCGAGACTCGAGAGTCGAAGCGCAAGGCACAATGTGAAGCCATCGCGTCGTCGATGGCATGTGGGGCCAAAAAGAAGGATGGGTCCGAAGAAAACGCAGCGTCGCGACTCGCGTCAGACTTCAGTAAACCTTCACCCACGTATGTATGTACGTCATTTAGTTATACTCTGTGAATTTTCCTTTTTGCGCATCTCTGGCATACAAATGGCCTCAGTTCGTAGAAGTGAATTCATGGCAGCTGGCAAAATACCATCAACGCAAGATAAGCTGTCTGTCCGCAATTTTGGGGACACTGGACATGGCTGAAGGCGGCGTGATTCATGACTAACATCTCCAAAGGATGATGGCCCTTTACAAGACTTTGGAATGGGGCCACGGGTGCTATGATCTATCCCGTTCACGTCGTCACGGCCTTGGATTAATTTTTCAATGCGGCCAAGGCAGGATTATTACCACGAGATGTCGGTATCATCGTGTGGGCACTCATGAACCAACCCAGATCACAAGAAGACAACGTTACCCACTCAACGTAACGGTGGCCATCAGAGCTCCCGCTTCTCTAGGTAATTTCATCCATCGGGACCGCAGAAGCCAAAGTCAGTCAACAGCTCTTTGGAATAGGTAGGTATCATGTCATTAGGCCGATGTGATGGAACCCGTTGAAGATAACAATCCGTCCGATCTTTTAGAGCCCGCTGCTAGGCGCCGCGCCTCGCGCTAGCTCAGTCATGCCATCATCGACCAGGCGCTCCTTGAGTTGCGGCTCGTGAGCAGAAGATTTCTGAATCTTGTGTCGCGAGCGTGTTCACTCGTCAAAATTTTCACCGATTCATGTCAAACGCCGCTATCCAAGTCGCCATAAATTAATGTTTTCTGTCGGCCAATGCTTGATCACATTACACGGAGCTTTCGTTAAATGCAGTGCCTTCAATCACTACTACCCGCGTCTCGTCTTTTCATCTGTCGCAGCCAGGTACATCGTTCAACCGTTCACATCGAGCTGTCGCACGTATACCGGCGGATTATCCACACGTCAACGCGTCACTGCACCGCTGCCGCTGCAATGCCTCCGAAGAGAGCCAAACGGAAGTCGAAAAGTCCACCAGTCGCAAATGGTGACAATGCCAAACGAGCCAAAACGTCCAACGGCACTAGTCTGCGAGAACCACACCACCGGGCTGGAGAAGCTGAGAAGCATGGCATTGTACTTCGCAAGTACTACCCGCCAGAAATGAACAATGAAAGGGCTCGCGCGTATAACAAAAACGAACTCCCACGACCCGTCGAAGACCTGATCTCTGCATTGGAGGACACGGCAGAGATGCGCAAAACAGTTCAAGTAAAAGATGCCATAGTTCACTGGTTCAAACGAGACCTGCGCTGCAATGACAACAGAGCCCTTGCGCTGGCCAGCGAAAAGGCGAAGGAGGCGGGAGTACCACTCATATGCATGTACATTGTCAGCCCGCAGGACTTCGAGGCTCATTTGACAGCACCTATCCGAGTAGATTTTGAATTAAGGACCCTCGAAATCCTTAAGCAAGATCTAGCAAAGCTCGACATTCCTCTTTACGTCGAAACGGTGGATAACAGGAAGAACATACCGAACAGAATCTCGGATCTCCTTGAGCAATGGGGTAGCCGGCATCTGTTTGCCAACATGGAATACGAGGTAGATGAGCTTCGTCGAGAAGCTTCCATGGTCCGCGCCCTATCCGAGAACGGGAAAGCCTTGGAAGTTGTGCATGATAGTTGCGTCGTTCCTCCTGGAGAGCTTAAAACTGGAACTGGGAATCAATATGCTGTGTACTCGCCATGGTTTCGGACGTGGGTTGCCCATGTTCACGCCAATCTGGATCTACTTGAGCTATTTGAGCCGCCGCATAAGAACCCGGGCTCGACGAGGAAGCAATTCAAAGACCTGTTTGAATGCAGTATCCCAGAAGCTCCTCCCAACAAACAGCTTGGCAAAGATGAGAAGAAAAGATTTCACTCCCTCTGGCCAGCTGGGGAGCACGCTGCCCGGGAGAGGCTTCAGAAGTTCTGTGACGAAAGCGTCGGAAATTACAGCGACCGAAGAAACATTCCCTCAGCCGAATGCACGTCGTGTCTTTCGGTTCATCTGGCTAGTGGGACTCTAAGTAGCCGTACATGCGTGCGTACGGCAAGAGATAGAAACAATACCAAAAAACTAGATGGCGGAAATGAAGGTATTCGTGTATGGATAAGCGAAGTGGCTTGGCGAGATTTTTACAAGCACGTGCTCGTCCATTGGCCCTACGTCTGGTAAGTTTACCGTCTTTCTCACATGGCTCCTGATCACTGATGATTGATCACCTACTCTAGCATGAACAAGCCCTTCAAGCCTGAGTATTCCAACATCGACTGGTCATATGATGAAGATCAGTTCAAGGCATGGTGCGAAGGCCGAACCGGGTTCCCCATCGTTGATGCGGCAATGCGGCAACTCAAACACCTCGGCTACATGCATAATCGCTGCCGCATGATCGTCGCCTGCTTCTTAGCTAAAGATCTTCTCATCGACTGGCGCAAGGGCGAACGCTACTTCATGGAAACTTTGATAGATGGCGACTTTGCCAGCAACAATGGAGGATGGGGGTTTAGTGCCAGTGTCGGGGTTGATCCACAACCCTACTTCCGAATTTTCAATCCTCTCCTGCAAAGCGAGAAGTTTGACCCTGATGGCGAATATATTCGCAAGTGGGTGCCCGAGCTCAAGGGTCTAACCAACAAACAGATTCACGACCCTTACGGCCGTGGGGTGGGCAGTCAAGTCAAAAAGACCGGGTATCCGGAGCCTATGGTCGTTCACAAGGAATGCAGAGATCGCGCGCTGAGTGCGTACAAAGAGGGTATCGCCAGTGGCATGTAGAATAGTCTAACGAGAGTGTACGAACTGTTCAATATACAGAGCGTGGTCATGGGGCAAGGGGGACTACATATCATGCGGGCAAAAGCTCAGACTCTCGATTCACATGATGTTGTTTCTCACACTTGCAAAATGTCTGACCCGTATCTGTACCATGGTGTTTTACTCATGTCAACACGGCTTTTTGAAGGCCAGAACTCAATCTGCGGCGCAGAGGCTATCGGAGTAGCCTCAGAATCCTCGGTCAAAGAGATTTTGGTCACACAGTACCAGACCGAAGAGACTTTAGACGCCGGAGGCATATCAGTGAAGCAAGGAACGAACGAAATGCGCCATCACTTATGAGACACACTGTGTTGCAGAAAGTGGCCGGATGCTCATGCCGTGAGTGTTTTTTTCTTTGTTTTTTTTGAGGGAGTGCTGCTGGTCTCGAAATCGTGCCCAAACGCCTTCGTGAATTGAAATGAGACTTGCGGCAACTCCTAAGATCGACACACGAGATGCCTACTCATATCCGGCCCGTCCGACAAGAAAAGTCAATTAGAATCGTCATGTTGCCATAATTCTATTCGGTGCCCTCCGTGCATTATCTCCCTTCCCACATTTTCGACCTGGAGCTTCGATTTCGCGCATCGCTTCCCTTTCTCCCTTCTCTCGTCGTCGTAAAGCAAAGAACCGAGAAACATTTATCGCTGGGCGCTCCACACGTTCTTCAACAGACCATCGCGCTGGGCCAGGCGGTTCATGGCGTCATCGGACTCTCCCATGGCACGAACGAATCCACACAGAGCGTAGACGTGGTTCTCTCCGGAGATAGCGCGGCCGCTCTCGTCAACCTTGGCGATAGAAATCTGGACCGAACCGTGGTCCTTGGCCTTGATGATGCGGTTGGTGGCAGAGCACTTGCGGGGGACGTAGCTGCGAAAGAAGTGTCATGTTAGTCGTTACTTGGAAAACCTTTGGCTATTCGTGAACAACTAGAGTCTATTGAGGGCGCAAAAAATTCATACAGGTCCACAATCTCGCCACGGTCGTTCTCCATTTTGTCGGTTGTGTGGTGACGGTGTTGTCTTTGGGAGATAGAGATTGAGGTAGTTGTCCGGCGTCGATGTGGTCACCAATGGATTCGCTTGCGAAATGATCTACAAATTTACAATTTCGTGGGACGGGAAGGGCTTTCTGTGCGTCATGTGATATATCATCTGACGCCGTGCTGCTTTCGTGGATACAAGCCCCACAATAACTAGAGGCTGATTCGTGGCTGCAAGTGCAACGCGCGATGTTCTCTGTTGTGAACTTGTGGGCCGTTGTTACTGTTTGAGTCAATCCCTGCGGCGCGGAGCCTTTGCATCATTGAGATTGCCTCCTACAATTGGCTCGAACTCTTGAAGTAAGAGCTCCCATTTCAACCATTTTGCCGTTCTCTAGGGTTGCGAGATGCGCTCTGCGCACTCAGACCCGACTTGATGGGAAGATGGCGTCACCTGACGTCTTCCTGTCTTCTCCTTCTCGCAGGTCGAAACAGTACGTCGTTCCATCGTCTTCTCCAGACTTGCCATCCATTCAAGACTTGCTCTCTCGGGATGCGAGACGGCCAGCTACAAAGAGCGCTGGTAAGGCGGCGCAAATCACCGACACCGCGACTTCCTCGTTTTCTGGCCCGCGGGAGCTTTGGAGATCGGCGCAAGCTGCCAAAATCAATCAAACCAGCTCCTTACATGATTCGTCACTTATCGTAATCGAAGACAATGGCGCTGCTTCGAATGGCCAGACCCCGCCCCGTAGACGACGTCGCTCAAACGAAGAACTTGTACGCGAAGCTGGCCAACAAGAGACGCGAACAAATGGGGCATCCACGTCGAACACAGCCCAACCACCACGGAAAAAGTTCAAATCTGAGACGCCGGAAAAGAAAGCAGCCAGAAGCCCGCGCAGTTCAGAGCCTGTGCGTTTGGAATCGATGCCTTGTGCAGCGGATGTAGCTCTCGTTGACGATACAGACCAAGCCTGCTCTCCAATGGAAGGCTCGTTACTACCGGCACAATCTGGAACTAGATTATGGGGCTCCCAAGACTCGCTCCAACTAGAATCTGCTATGACACGCAGGAAAGACTGGACGCCGCCGAGAAAGACTACAACAAATGCCGATCTTCTCGAATCCTCAGCAGCCGTCGATCCCATTGACTTGGATGAAGACGCGAATACGGCTTCCTTTGAGACGCTCTTGACTGCTTACAAGCTTCATGATGGCCTTACTGTTGAAAGTGAATCTCAGCAAAGTGATGGATTAGCATCCAAGAAACGAAAGACAGATGCACAACCTGCTCTAATATCTCTAGCACCACCGCTCTCTATCATTGCAAACACAGTCGCCAAAAAAAAGGTGTCGCGTGCGAAACCGAGAACCATAACTGCAATCGCCACGGCCGCATACAAACAAGCGACGCAGATCGATTCTCAGAATGCTGCTGTGGAGGAAACGAAAGATGCACCATTGATGCATCATCAGAATGCTGTGCGGAAGGAGGCGAAATCCAAATCGCGGAAACAGCCAGCAAAATCAAAAAAGATAAAACCGCCCAAGCCCATATTGCTCTCTCCCGAAACTGCTCTGAAGCAGGTCGCTCAACAGGATTTCGTCTTCGGCACCTCGAGTCAGTTGGCAGGAGAGCAATCGCCAACATTCTTACGAGACCTACAAAGAGCTATGAAGTCCTCGAATCAACTCGACGAAGTTCGATACACTACTCCATTGAATAGTGACACGATTGAACCTCCAGAATGTCGGCCAAAACTTTGGGACGCTGCAGCCCGAGATGCCGATGGGGATGTGTTTGACGTGGAAGTTATCAACCTGATAGAGAGTGATGCATGCGCGCCACAAACGCCTGAACGAGACCCATTCGGATACTGCAAAGGCGACGTTAGTCTAAACACACAGGCTCGCACTGCTTCCAAACAAGCCATCGATGTTTCTTCAACAGACAATGACGGGTTCGTCGATCTTTCAGATATACTGCCAACGAGCCCAAAGGTAGCCCATACCACGCCAGAGACCGCGCCAGAGACCGCGCCAGAGACGCTAGAAATAGGACATATGCCAACCGGTTATTCTTCACCTGAAAGCCAAGAACGTTCTCATCCAGAGGCTGCTCTCATAAGCTGTAATGAGGCCTCCAAGGCAAACATGCTCCCTAATGTCCCACGACCTGCCTTTGAGGATTACACCGATGCACAGCTATCAACAGAGGTGTCTCGATACGGGTTTAAGCCAATTAAACGGCGTTCGGCGATGGTCGCGCTTTTAGAACAGTGCTGGCAGCAAAAGGTGGGAAACAACGGGCACCAGATCAGAACGCAGTCCACCGCCGCGCGAGTGTCAAAGTCAGCAACTTCGTCTCTTACAAAGCGACCTCGAGGACGGCCACGAAAAGATTCAATCAATCATGCCCAAGCACAAGAGCCCCCACCCTCTGGGCAAGTAGCCGAAAGTCCAAAGCGGCCCCGAGGGCGTCCACGAAAGAACTCGATCAACAATGATCAAGCACGAGATCCCCCACCCTCTGCGCAAATAGCCGAAAGTCCAAAGCGGCCCCGAGGGCGTCCACGAAAGGACTCGATCAATAATGATCAAGCACGAGATCCCCCACCCTCTGCGCAAGTAGCCGAAAGTCCAAAGCGGCCCCGAGGGCGTCCACGAAAGGACTCGATCAACAATGATCAAGCACGAGATCCCCCATCCTCTGCGCAAGTAGCTGAAAGCCCGAAGCGACCTCGTGGACGGCCGCGAAAGGATTCCGTCAGTAAGAGCCAAGCGCAAGATCCCGCAACCTCTGCGCAAGCAGCCGAAAGCCCAAAGCGACCTCGTGGACGGCCCCGAAAGGGCACAATTGACAGTGCCAAGGCACAAGATCTCTCACCCTCTGTGCAAGTGTCTGAACTTCTAAAGCAGTTTCGAAGTCTCACCGGAAATAATGCTCCAAGTAGAATCAAAAAGACCCCAGCAGAGACCACTACAAGTAAGCGTAAAGCAACGTCCTCGAAGGCAAAACAGGATTCAGAAACAAATCTAAGCATAACAAACCCCCTAAAAAGGACGACTATAAGCAAGCGGAAAGCAACATCTCCAAAAGCAAAGAAGGTTACAAAGGTAATTGAAATATCAGATTCGGAATCTGACTCGGGCGATTCTCTCAGCTCATCTCCATCTTCGTCTGGCTCAACGTCATCCTCACCTCGACACGATGTCGACTCAACGATGTCGTTTGGCGAAGACACCGAACTTTCTCTCGCCCTGACTTTCACAGCTTCAGACGAAACTTTGTTTAAGTACATCACAAGGGCAATCACCACAGCACCTCGAACCTCTGTCCCCACTGAACCTTCATGGCATGAGAAGATACTGCTGTATGATCCGGTTGTGTTGGAAGATCTCACGGATTGGTTGAACAGCGGACAGCTCACTCGTGTTGGCTGCAGAAAGAAGATAAAACCAGCAAAGCTCAAGAGTTGGTGCGATTCGAAAAGTATATGTTGTTTGTGGAAAACAACCTGGCACGGCTCCGAGAGGAAGCGACTCTGAATGAGTAGGTAATCATGTTACGGTGTACGGACCTCGCAGTAATGACAATGCGGGGTGCTTGGATATAATTACGAGCGTCTTTTATTGTGTAGAGAGCACACTAAATCTTACTCATGATGATGGAGTTGATAACAGGATGTCGAAGACGATGCTTTTGTCCATGTTACTGGACTGATACGGAGGTAGGCATCCATGTTGCAGTGCGGCGGCCCGCGGGTGAAGAAGTGGATCAGGGTACTCAGGGTTTATATCCGGGCCATCTCCGCTCACAGGGGTCTCCTTCCCCATTTTCTGGCCTCGGCAGAGTCGGCACAATCCGATCGTATGTATGATACCTACATATTACAATACATAAGGGCAGGGTATACATACATACATGTACCTATGTAATGTGTAATGTATTATGTATGTATGTACCTCGTGCTCGTGAGTGTAACCTAAAAAGGACACCCTTACCTATCATTTTGCCCTTGTATTTGACGTCCTTATTATTAAGCCCACCAAGTGACCAAGGGGCTCCATGGCGTGGCTACTCAATCGAGCGCTTCTCATTAGTAGGCAAGTTGCATGCTGCAAAATTGTCCCGACACCATCCACGAGCAGGAATCAGAGTTTCATCTCAGTCGTTCTGCAGTTGCATCACACCCACTGCTGTAGCTCACGACACGCAACTCCGAGCTCCAAGCATCTCACTCCAATGGCGTCATTGACACCAGAAGCCAACTCCAAACAAGTAGTGCAAGAGCCTCGTCCCAGCTCGTCTGTTCTCCTCCTCTCCGCCACTAACGAGGTCTTGCTGCTGCACCGAGTCAAAACTTCCACATCTTTTGCTTCGGCATACGTCTTCCCCGGAGGCAATCTCGACGCATTTCATGATGGGAAGATTCCCGCGGCGGACAGCCCGGAAAGACACAGAGATGGGGCGGTCTATCGATTAGGCGCCATCAGAGAGACCTTTGAAGAAACCGGGATTCTACTAGCGACCAAGGACGGAGCGCTGGTGACTCTGTCAACGGAGCAGAGAGATGAGGCGAGGGTGAAAATTCACAACAATAAGGTCAGATTTGGCGATTTCTTAGCATCCATTGGGGCTGCTGCCGACACGGGTATGTGTGAGATATGCGTCGATCAAGTTTTAGTTTTTTTTTCGATATCTTACTTCCCTCGAAGAACGATTCAGACCTGGGGAAAAGCTCCTGGACTTTTGACCGAATTAGGAAGCTGGGAATAGAAATGCTAACCTGTTATTATGACGAAAACTTTGCTATGTAGCTAACCTCGTACCGTTCACCCGCTGGATCACACCCACAAATATGCCCAAGCGCTTCACTACCCAAATGTACATCTACATGCTTCCCATTTCCAATAAGTCCATTCCATCGGAGATGCACATACCCACGCCAGACGGGGGCGTTGAGCACACGGCTGCGCATTTTGCGCCCCCGCAGTTCTTCCTCGCCCGAGCTGCGGATAATGCCATTATCCTGTTTCCCCCGCAAGTGTACCTCCTGACGCTTCTTGCACGGTTTCTCACAGGCTCGACGAACGACTTGGAAGCTGGTCCAGTGCATTACACAGCACAGCGGAAGAAGCTGGTGTCGTTTTTGCGGAGGAGGGTCACTGCGGAGACGAGGAAGGGAAAGAAGCATGCCACGGCGGGGATTTCATGGGCAGACAAAGTGATAAATCCATATGTCATCTTGCACAGGGAGAAGGATGAGAGGGAGGTGATGGCTCTGGATAAGCCGGGGCCTGAGCTGGAGGAAGTTGGTGATCGAGGGGGCGACTGGGAGCGTGTGGTGTTGACCAGGTTCGGAAAGGGGGGCCCGTCGAGCGTGGAGGTTCGAATGCGGGAGGAGGTCTTGAAGGAGGAGAGGGAGGGAGTTCCTAAGCTGTAGGCTGTAGCTAGGTACCTACAGTAGGTGAGAGAGCTCGCTGGAGTCGCTGTCCCTGGGTCGGTGATTATTGTTTGGCGACTTATGATCTCACTGGTCGATCGCGCTACCGTCTTGAGCTACCTATTATGTACAAGAAGTGAGTCAGTGACGCGAAGCTGTGTCAGGGCGCGCCAAGGGGTAGGCAAAACTGAGGGAAAGGATCTGCGACGGCCCTCGAGGCAAGTCAAGTGGTCTGATTTTGGTGTACATATGTACCTATTTTACAAGCGTCAGGAACCCTTTTGTAGTGTAGGAGTTTGGGCGGTGTGGCCTCCTTCTACCGTTCAATCCTAATACCTACATAGGCAGGCACTGAGTCCAGGGGCTAAATCCAGGATCCATCGTGGGGCCTAGCTCGAGCGGTTTTCTGTCGCTTGAGAATCTGCATTGGCCATGAAAGCACGACTCACGAGGCAATCGGGAATCTCGGATGGATTGGATGTCCGTATGAATGCCACAGGCGGCCATTGAATTACATAAATATGTGCGAAAGGAAGTGTGAGTTCACCTCGTCGATTGTGTTCAATATTCCGTATCTTGCTTAAGGCCCAAAACTACCACAGCGGCCGACTTGAACTCCATTGCAAAAAAAATACAAAGTGAGTGCATAAGGCTGTCTCTCTGACTGACACAACCACGTCGAACTCGCCGTCTCAGCTAAAGACCTGAATCAAAACTGACCACACGGTCCACAACTCGTCACAGCATCGCCATCCACGTAAATAAGCACCACTGCCATCATGAAGCTTCTCACAAGCCTTCCTCTTGCGCTTCTCTCCGGCCACGCGCTCGCCAAATGCGGCCAAGGCACGTTCAGCGGACTCAATGACTTTTCCGACTTGCAGTTAGGCGCCGCGTGCGTCTTGGGACCACACAACTTGTATACCTGTGGAACCTCGGGGGCGAGCGTCGTACACGACGGGAGCCGCATCAAGCTCCAAGCCGGCGATATTGGCACGATGGTAGTCGTCGCTTGCGAGGATTTCAAGAGCTTTCTGTTCCACTGCAGTGCTCGTGATAGTTTCGTATTCACGCAGCCCGAATGTGCAGGCGCTGTTTCGTCCGTCAACATTGTCACCGAGCCTCCGAAGTAAGCGTCGAGCATGGCGGAGACATGCGGTGCTTTCTTACTTGGTATGTTTTGCGTCTGGGTGTTCAAGTATGGTGGGTGGTCGATAGCTGGAGAATAGTATCATATGACGGTATATGTACTTGCCATCATCATCAGCAGAATTTGCATCACAATCATCAACATGCAATCGATTCAGGGCCAGCCTCGCTGTGATTGTTTCAACAACGTAGCTGTCCGAGAGTAGCGTGCACGTATCGGGACTAGACTTCCAAGTTCCGGCATTTCCGGAACCCCCTTCGTAAGTTCGTTCACTTCGTTCTTCCCATCTTTGCCGGCTCAGCCATCAAAAACGGCGGGTCAAAACGCACTTGAAACTTGAACTCTTTATACGTAACTGTGTATGTACATATTACCCAAATTGGCGAGCGATCGTGCTATGTACATGTCTCTCATCATCAGCCTCTGTTATCACACCAACTTGATGCGGTCGCTCAGCGCAAATCCCGTGTCGTTGACTTACTCACCCCAAGTTCTCGACCCATCGTCTTTTTTTATTTTTATCAAGGGGTCAAGAAACGAAAGCCAGATGCATTTGAATTGACTGCGCGTAAAGTACCTAGGTAAGGCGGGCCGAGGCGCCGAGGCTAATAACAAAGTTGCATATATGTATGTACCTATGTATAGTTCCAGGTAGGTGCATATAGGTAGGTACATACCTTCTTGTTATGACACGTGGGACAATGACAGGTTGAAATTAGAACGCATCCGAGACGGGATAAAACATGGTTCTATGTCTCCGTATGGTGCATGTACATACATACAACTCTATACACATGTATGTGCATGTATGTACCGTACCTACTTCGAATGGGATCAGACGCGCGACAGCTTTTCGCAGAAGCTGGGACGTGGAAGTTGGAACAACGCACAATACTTCAGCTTTGAAATACAATTGGTCTTGTTCATGTTGAAGATTGGAATCGGACCGCCCCTGCCATTGCGTTTTTGAGCTTGTAGATGGTGGACGAATCGTATCAGTCGAGTATGCGCTTGATTACAGACGCAGCAGATTTTACCCCTGAAGTTGATCTGGTTTTTATCGGAGCACAGACCGGATGAACATTTCGGAGCTTTTTTTTCGCATACGGCCACAGTTACCTATGTAAGATCTCACGTGGATTATGGATAGAGGCCAGATTTGGGTCACACTCACGAACGCGAAAGATAAGTGAACGAAAGACAGAACGAGAGTCAATGGATGTCAAGCATGAAAATTAGGGAAAAAAGTGCGAAGATTACGGAGTACTTGACTGACTGAGATGTGGAGGCACGTCGAGCAAATAAGGCGATTTGAAGCAGTTAAAAAGGCCTTCTCAGTGCTCACTGGCAACTGCTTATGCTGTTGTTACTGTTAACAGGCTAGAGTCTGTGATGTGATGAGGAAATGTGGAAGTGAGAGTCGAGTTAACTGAGTGAGTCCTTTTGAGCAAGTTTTGGTCGAAGACTGAACCTGTACGGACCAACATCCACCAATGGCAACTTCCAAGCTTCAGCCAGCCAACTCCCCACCCACACACTTCCACTTCAGCTCCACGAACATATTCCCGGATCTCCAATTTCCACGGTTCGAGGAGGGAAATAAGCTCGCCGTCACCCATGCGCATCGTGAAAGACGTCCGATGGAAAGTGGAAAACCCCCGCGACCAACCAACCAATCCATGTCTAGATCAAATATTTCCAGAACTTCCGCGAGAACTAACGCAAGAAGCGCGGCGGCGGTTACACTGGCGCACTCCCCCTCCGCCATTTACGTGACCAGGCAAGTCGAGGGGGAAAGCATTGAGCAATGTGTGACAACCAACATTATGTACATAAATGTGATCAGTCCCCCCCCCTCCTTTGTTCACGCCATCCTCCGGACTTGAAGCTCTAGCCTCTTCTTTGGTTTCTTACCATCCCATAAAACGCATTACACGAGGCAACTTGTGAGCGATATCCAAGAAAGAAAAGCATACCTATCTATCACTGCCCTTCATGATTCCCCAGGCTCTTCTTCTCGCGCTGGCATCCGCCTCAACCGCCATGGCCCATTTCGCAGTCAAATTTCCAAGTTGGCGCTCCGATACGCTTTCAAAAGCCGGCGAAGAAAAGTATAGTCAGTGGACTTATCCATGTACGTTGGGCTAGAACTCACCACCTCTCCTGCTACATCAGGTAGATAGATGAAGAATCTATTGGGCTCTCTCGTCACATTTACTGTGCCAAATGGATAGAATTACAAGAAGATGTATACACCATACATAGGCTTCTTCAAGAGAAACGAGAGCGTGGCAATTCATTCGTGTAAGACACTCTGCTAAAACGCACCCCTTTCAAAAGGCGCCGGCGTCCCCTACAAAGCAGGCAACATCACAGATTGGCCCCTTGAAGGCGGCTCCCTCCAGCTAGACCTCCACCACGCGTGGACATATGTCTTTGTGAATCTCGGCCTCGGCGGCAATACGACCAACTTTAATGTCTCCCTAACGCCCGAGTTCTGGAACGTCACTGGAAAGGGCGTGCTTTGCGTGGATAAGCTACCTATACCGAAGGACGTGCAGTCTCAGGTGCAGGACGGGGGGTTGGCCTCGCTGCAGGTCGTTACCGTGGGAGCCAAGGGCTCTGCGCTGTACAATTGCGCGGATATTCGCTTCAAGAAGGATGCCAAAGGGCCGGAGAACTGCACTACGTCTTCAGGGATGGTGGTGCAAAGTGTGAAGCAGCAGGACAGTAATGCGTCGGGGAATGGCACCACCGGGGGGAATGGAACCGCAGGGGGCGGCACCAAGGGTAGTGATGGGGTGGCCGTGGGGGCTGATTTGTTGGCTTTATTGACGGTGATGGGTTTGGCTTCTGCGTTTGCTGTGGGATTGTGAGGGCCAAGGTGAGGCAATTCTTGAGGTTGTGAATTTGTGGACGAACCTTTCAAATTGCGAGCGAAACGACTACAACATTGAAGTTGTGTAGTAGAAAGACGTTGTCTTTCTCCAAATTCGATCAAGTCTTGATAATGATGATTAGATGCTTCTTGTTATAGGCCTTCTCTTCTGTTATTCTATGAGCGTTGGCAATGCCACGCGATGCTAATATGTGACGGTGATGCATCTATGTATGCAACACCACATTTCCACATGTATGAATGATTAATAAAAAAAGATCATCCAGGAAGACGCCCCACTAGAACATTATGACCGAGATAAAAGAGATGTACACATCGCATATGGCAGAAGTTTGCCGAAAGTTATATGTAAGGGGTATTAAAACCAGATCGTAGTACATGAGTCGTATCATCCTGAACAGCGAATGTTAACTAGCAGTCTTCACAACCGCAAGCTAGAGAGGTCCCGTCTGAGACTTACCAAGTCGTAATCAAAATGAATCAAGAAGCCCGCAGACCTGCCTCCGTGAATTATACTCTGCGCCGCATCGAAGAGTCGCACGATTCGGAGAAGCCAACCCGCAATCCAAGTAAAGACAACATAAAATAGTGCATCCATCAAAAACAAGGCCAAGATTCGAGTCAGAAAGTCATACATGCCACAAGTCATCTAACAATCATGCATCATCATAAACACATTGGAACAGAGAGAACGGAGGAATAAGAAGGAAAAGGGAGGAAGAGAGGAACTAAGAAGCCCCCCCAGCCAAGGCTGAACCAGATAAAAACTCCTGCAGGACCTTCTTCATGGTGATACGGTTGTTTGGGTTTGGTGTCAACATGTCCTTGACCAGACGCTCCAGGCGGTCCTCAGTGTCGAGCATCTCCCTGGCGTCGAAGATCTCCTCCAGCCACTCCCGCATTTGACTCACGGCGGAGAGTCCATTACCATACTGCTTCTGCTGAGGCACGTTGGAGTTATTGATACCACCAATTAGCCAGTACAGGGGCTTGGGGTGCCTCTTGTTGGCTCGACTCTCGGGATACGTAATCTTGCGCAGCACATACAGCATCGTCACCCCCAAGGCCCACACGTCCGAGGCGGGACCGCGCAATTTGGTCCCTATGAATTCGGGGGGCACGTAGTACGGGGTTCCTCCGCTAGAGTGTGAGTTGCTGGCTGGAGTTGACAGCCCAAAGTCGCAGAGAACGGCGCCACGTTCGGGAGAGTACAGGATATTGTTCGGCTTGATATCGTTATGCACTAGTTTCCTTTCGTGGATATAACCGAGAGCGCCGGCAATGTCGCGCAGAATTCGAGACGCATCGTTACGAGTCCCCTTAAAGCACTCGTTCTGCCTATTTCTCCATCGATTCGCAGCTGCCAGATCTTGCGCGTCGACATGCTCCATGTACAAGGATAGGAATCTCGCATCCCCCCCGTAGTATCGCACGATGGATTCGTGCTGCAAGTCTTCTTGGCTCTGGCACTCACGAAGCCACATGTCGGCCTGACGTATGACGTTCCGTTCACTATCGCCAACATTTGCTACCCGGGTTTTGAGAACTTTGACCGTAACAATTCCATCAGGAATGCGTGAATAGTGTGCCTTGTAGACTGCCGATAAGTTTGTGGACGCTATGGGATCTCTTTTTGTCAAATGATACTCATCATACTCGCATACGCGAGGAATAAAAGTGGTCTGGTCTTGTTCGGCCTCCAATAGCGCGTGGCCCTTTGTAAAAGACAGCTCCTTGTTGCTCTCCGATCCGTCGGGCAGAGTAAACACAAACGGGTCCGCGCCTGGCTGCAACATCATGATGGCCCCATCGTCTGCTTTGGCCGAGACGTCTAGACAGCGGCGCTTGTTGGCTCTCTGCTCTTCTGCGTCCGGACTTTGAGGTCGCTTCATACTCGAGTTGCTCTTGGACCATACCAAGGACGGCGATGAAGACGATGACGACGATGAGAATGATGAGAGCGACTCATACACGAGAGCAGGTCGCGCCTGGTACAAGACAACGGGTCGCTTTTCCAGGATCCGGAAGTCCAAGACGGCCACATGGCGAACTTCGATGCGCCATGTGCCAGGTCGCAATGCCTTGATGTGGCCTGGATTGACGCTGTGTGTCTCGCTTGATTCCGGACTGCCTGTCGGGGTGGGCGACAGCTTGGGAAGTGAGATGGGAACATCCGACTTGTTGAGAAAGATGACCTGATCACTGGCGGGATCATAATACAGTTCGCACCACAAAGGCGGGCGAGGGGAGTCGTATTCGCTTTCACCAGGTATGCGAACTGAGAACTTGATATCCTTGGGCGTCTGAGTCACAGCCAGTACCTTGTGCTGAGATTGCTCAGTCGAGGCAACTTCAGCGCGAAGAGCGAGCCACTGGCAATTATCGCTCCCGGGACTGACGGAACGGGTGCTTCTCAAGGTGGCAAGAGGGCGAACAAGTATACGGATGCCCTGTTTGTGGTGATGGTCTTCGAGCTGCAGGATGTCAAGCGGGACATGCTCGTCACTGGTGAGGGCATCAGACTCCTCGACTTCAGTGCCTTTACAGCGAGCCTCTATCTCGGACTGGGAGAAGGGCTCAGTCCGTTCCTCCGAGACATCCGTCGAGGCGTGCTCGGGCCCATGCTCGGCCGCCATGAATAGAGGGAGATGACGATGCCAATGCCGTGGTGGACGTGCCCATGAGACTGGGAAAAGTGACAAGATTCAAAACAAGCTTGAGAGAAAGCGGCTGGGTCTGGCGGGCGGGAGTCGGGAGTCGGGACAGGGAGCGGGGAGCGGGGAGCGGGGTTGGAGCGTAGGAGGTAGATTCGTCTTCACGACGACCGCAAAACAGAATTGTATAATGATTATGTATTGTCAACCGCACATAAGGAGGGCAGTTGCGTGTCATAAATGCAGAAACGGACGGCTCAATTAGTAGGGCAGGCCAGTCTACCTTTCGCTCCAGAAACCCCCGAGACCAGAGCCCCCCGTCAACGTGAGCTGCGCAGCTGAGAGGCGGGCCGCCTTGATGAAGACCTGCTGACGGGGGAGACGGGCGTCGCTGCCAACTTCCCAAGCGGCATGAGAACACTTATCATTTATTATGGCGTCGCCGTTCGCCACACGGGCTCACAGGCTAGGTACAGCAGGCAGAATCACCGGGAGACTGAGGACTTCTCGTGCCGGCTTGCAAGTTGCGATACGACGAGCTCATACCGAGGTGAGCTGCTGCTGCGTGAGCACACGGTTCAGCGTGATATCGAGACCTTGGCCACTCTATGTGTTTGCGAGTTGAAACTTTCAAGGCCATTGCCAAGTAAAATCGCATATGATCGGATGACCAGATGCCAGTTGTCGTCTTTGCTCAATGTCCAAGATTCTAAACACCTTTCACTTTGTTCTGGAATCTCAGGCCAACCACTTCCACTAGCCATAGCGACAGTGTTAATTCATACTCCGTCACTGTCTGTAGAACGACGCTACATTAGGTACCTAGTCCACATCACTGGCGCGCTCAGCTCGTGCGGCATAAATCCCATTGGCCAGGCGAAGTGGCGGAGGAGGACGTTGTCTGACATGGCGTCCAATGAGATCTCCTACCGTCTTCAGCCTCAGGCCCCCTTGCACACACTTTCTCCCTTGACCGTTGGCATCGACGCATGTTGCTAGGACGCGATCCCCAGCGGGGACTGCTTGGGTGTTTTCATCACCGTGCCCAGAGTGACGGACCCATATTGAATTGCAGTCATCGAACCGCTTTCTCCATGATACACCATCTCGAACAGACACGATAACGAGCACAAACGAGTACGAACAACGCCGTGTATCTTCAAATTTCTTGACACAAACCCGCCGCCATGATGAGGACTACTTGCCGCGGGCTCTGAACGTGCCCGACGTGCCGAATGTTGAACACGCATCTGCTTGGACTTGTCTCCCCTTGTCTATCGGTCGCCTCTTATCGACTTCGATCGAGCCTAATCCTCTATCACCCATGGAAGACCCAGCCCAGGCCTGGCCGGCCTGGAAGTTTGGCATGAAGAGGGATGACCTTTTTACCACGCTTCACGACCAGTACAACACCTTTTCATACACCCTTCAAGACCCCGATGCCTTTCATCACGACGTCTACGAAATTTCACACGATGCCGATACTGTCGACGAGTTTCACCGGCTGATGGCTGACCGGCGGCAGCTGCGTCTCCGTGAGTTACGTGAGTCTCTGGAGACGCTTGCTGTTGAAATCATTGCCAATCCAAAGCTCATGGCCACTGAGCAGTGGGATGCCGCGGTGCAGCTTTTTCGCACAAAATCTTACGACTCTATCGTTCGCTACTTTGCGAGCTACATTCCTCATGACTACTTCGACCGCCACGACACAAATGATGCACATGAAACACACTCTATTAAGACCTCTGCCACCTCAAATTCATCAATTCCCGAAGCCGACACTTTTAGCACTACAGTTAGCTGCGTCGACCAAGGTCCGCTTCTTTTCGCAGGCGACGATTGTTATCCTCATGATCTCAACACGGCCTGCGAACCGGACTCTTCTATGGTCGAAGGCGGACATAGTCTTCGTCTTTGTGAGCCTTTGTCTCCTTCGCATTCCGAGGCGGCAACTTCAGACACTTTTGCGTCGTCACCACCATCCGACGCAGACTCAACCGACTTTTCGACCAATCCTTCTTCCCGTTCCATGTCGTTCTGTGACTGCGAATCTGGACCTCTCGTACGCGACTTGATTCGCCAAAGCTGTGCCGAAACAGGCTGCGATGCATTAAATTATGATGCATGCGATACACCCGAGACCTCTGTCTGCGACATCGTTCAGAGCCACTCCCCGCTTGATAAGAACTGCGAATATAAACATACTCAGCACGACGTGCGTGCCTCTTTTGACTTTGGGGATGACGACTTTCCAACTACACAATACCCTGACGAAGATTTCAATTGCGTTGATTACATCCCTGATTCCCACTTTCAAGATACCCCGGATTCCCGATTTTTCATGTCTCGACCAGAAGTTCAAACTGCGTCATATTCGGAGTCTCTGCATTTCATTTCAAAGAAAATACTGTCATTACGGCGTAACTCATCATCGCCCAAGTCTTTCGTGGATAGTCGCCACCGAAGAGCCAGCTCACCGTTGCAAGACGTTGGAAGGAGTCCGGAGGAGGCGTCGAGTAAAATTCAAAAACATGGGCACGACTTTACGAAGAAGCGACGTAAGACTATGAGGAAGGATTGACCACGATGCTGGGGCGATGGCCCGCTGTGTTGCAGCTATATTTATATGTATATAATCTTCCAGTGCTGGACACGGCCGTATATGATAAGAATTAATGACGTTCATGCGCACGCGCTCACAAATGCCTATCAAGCTGCCTTGTCAAGTGACGGATGCAGTGCTCATTCACGCACTTATTCGCCACCCAGAACATTAGTTCGCCTTTCTCTGCGACGCCATACACAAATTACCATGAGACCCAAGAAAGCCCACGACGTCTTATTAGAAAATGTTTTCAACGTCATCGGCATTCTCCGCGCACAACATGACCCAGGCGTAAACAGCCCCGGGGCTGCGCCGCATGAGGTCCGTCAGGTCACAAGGCCCGCCGTCTCGATACACCGACTGTAGCAGGTCACGGGTCCGGCCCCGTGGACAAGGCGTGGTTCTCGCAACCAATTTGCTATTTTTGCACATGAGTGATGAAGCGGAATGTTCAGCACCTGCCATGGCTGCCAAAGTGTGATGGTAATTGACTATAGATCATCATACGTATTGCTGGTTGTGCCCGCGGCAGTATCTCAGACACCCGCCACGTGACGTGGCAATCTGCTCGCAATATACATACACAGATCGCCATCCAATCGTTGACATGGCAATCCCAGTTCAACATCGTCAACACGAAAAGCTGGCACACTATGGATAGATTCGTTCAAGTCGATGTAAATCATCTCTACAAAAAGACCGAAAACCGCCACGTTGGGCGCCATACGCAATAACTTCACTCAGACATATTGAGGCCGTTTTTGCAAGCTAGACATGCGCGATACCTAGACAGAGGGGGTGCTCTCACATGGATATACATTCGACTTTTTTGGGCCCTGTAGTGAGGACATCGGCAATAACGAAATGGATACATTCCCAACGTAGACGCGGCTTATTCTCTGCATTTTGGTAGTCTGGGTAGAGTCTTCATTGACAAACAGGAAGGATACTCGTATATTCACTACATGAATATCATAATCACGCAATGTCTAAGAATATACGATTCCAGGTAGCCCTTCATAAAAGTCTAGGGTTCAGAATAGCCAGCTCTTTGATAAGCTCATCCCACACCTCCAACGGATCTTCGGTCTCCGGCGCTTGCTCTCTATCGCCATTCCTCATACTATACAGATATGGCTTCTTATCTGCATAACACGCCGTCTCGGGCTCATCTGGAAGCTCGCCGTGCAGGATGTAGGCCTTGGCAATCGCATTAGTACAAGAGGATGTGTCGCGTGAGGAGTGGCCGTAGCCGTGGTGCGCGATGAGTCGGGCGTTTCGGCCCATTTCATGCAGCAGTCGCCTTCCGTTGCGCAGGGGGGTAGCTGGGTCGTAAGTCTCGGCGATGAGAAGAAGGGGGTTGCTCAAGGTCATGTTTAGGTCGCCGCGGTATACCTCTGCGGGCTGAGGCCAGTACTTGCTAAAGTGTCTGCAGGGCAAGACGTCGAGGAATCGCGAGTTGCCTGCGATCCAGGATGTCTTCGTCATGTTCGCCCAGAGAGAGTCATACCAGGCGATGCCGTCTTCCGGTTGTACCGCATCGTACTGGTCGGCGCAAATGACTAAATTCGCGAGCTCGTCTGTGCTGGGGCGTCTGGTTATGGGTGCCGGATCGGTAGGATCGTATTGCCAGGCGCTGCGCTCAAGAATCTGTGCTGTAAGGGTCGAGTTGCCTGCTTCGAGCTCGGCCAGCATCTGCGCAACCGCCGGCCAGCTCTTAGCGACGTACATGGCACTGTATAGCACGCTGACAAGCGCGGAGTAGGTAACAACAGTAGGACCATTAGACTCTGTATATCCGATGACTGGTCTCTTGATGAGAGACTTGATCAGCTTTTCCATCCGGTTGTCGAGATCAGCGAGCTGCATGGCCTTGTTGCCTTTTTTGTACGGCTTCGCCAGAGCACAGTGGTCCGCGCCAGCGGCTACACACTCGCCGAGGAATCCGTCGTGCCATGCGTCAGTGGCATTGTCCAGGGCAGCCTAGTTTTTGTGAGCAAAGAAGAAGTACGCCTTTCTCAAGCTACCGCATAAGGTATGTCTTCAGACATGGAAAGTGAAGCAGCAGCAATAGACGTACCCAGCCGAACCCGCCAAGCATACGTTGGTCGCGCACGTATTCAGTACCATCGAGAATAATGCGTCCAACGCGGTTGGGAAACATACTAGAATATGTTTGGCCGATGCCAGTACCGTAGCTTACCAGATAACCGGTAAGTTCGTCCTCACCTAGTGCTTTGCGAATTTCCTCCAGATCGCGAGCAACGAATGCGGTGCTCACAAACCGCGGCAGGTCGCCGTGAATCTCTTTGCAAGCAGCAAATATCGACTCATTCATAGCATCTGCAAATTCTAATTGAGCACGAGGCGATGAAGAGCTCTCGCGATACTGAGATACACGGGCTGACCAGTGGTCTCTGTCAACGTCATGAGGAAAGCAGGCGATGGCTGGTTGAGAAGCATTCACGCCACGAGGATCCCATCCCAAGACATCGTACTTGCCGTCACTGAAACGCCGCGATACCTCTTCTGATAGACCCCAGGCCATAGATATGCCGCTGCCACCAGGACCGCCAGGTTCAATGACAATGGTACGCTCACTCTTCGCGCCATGCCGGCCCTTGACTTGCCGAGAGTCTCGGCGATCGTGCCCGGCTAGCCCGGATACCTGGTATTTGGTCACTGCGAGCCGGGCAATTCGGGTATCGGACTTGTTTGTGTAATCCAAAGGGACGTCGAGATAGCCGCAGAGATAGATGCCGCGCCCGGCGTAGGGGTCGCGATGTGGAGCATGAGGTCGGCCGGGCTCCTGAGGATCATCATGTGGCTCGTGAGGTCCGTAGGGCTTGGAAAACAAGGGAGAGTTTTCAAAATACTTCTCCCATCCCAGAGTTGCGGTGCCCCAACTCCAGTGTTCCCGGTCTGGATCATACTGCTCTGCCCAAGTGTGTTCAGGATAGGGATCATCAAGAGCAGGTGGGATAGTGTTGTTGGTGCACGGAATGAAATGAAAGGGGTCGTCTCTCCACGGTGACCTGCCTTGGCGAAAATGTGGACGAGAATGACGGCGGCAGCTGCGGTGAGGCCACGGCCAATGCCACAGCCCGAGAAGCCAAGATGCTATAGCGATGACGCAAATGATCTGGACGACTCGTCGTCCACCATGTTTGCTTCGCTGAGTGTCGCGGGCATCTGCGTCACCGTAAGATTCGAGGTCGAGCTGACCGGAAGCTTCTCCGTGACGACGCTTGGCCGATGGGCTTGACAGCTCGGCGTCCTCCATCAGAGGGGCCTTATTTGGTAGGAAGACGACCATTGTAGAGAGCCGAAGGGGGAAAAAAGCGGCAACTGACGCAGCAAACGTAGATATTCCAATGCTCCGTGACGGTCCGTCCTATGCTATATGCTATAGCCAGAGTTCGACGACGGGTCAGTCTGCGACATGGTCGCGAAGGACACATGAAAGGCGTGCCGGAACATGAGTAACAAGGAAGAAGGAGAGATGGATTTGTTGCGCGTCATACTCGAGTTGGAAGGGTCGTCCCATACCTATCTTCTGCGCTTACGGCGTAGAAGCTCGGTGGTCCTAGGTACCTAATACATAGATGAATGTATGTACACATTCTCGCCCACTTTTTGGCGTGTGAATGTAAGGTTTATTTTGCCAAGGGGCTGTTCGGTACCCGGAGTTTCCAGACCCAGCCGCGGCCCGCAGTAGGTGTATGAGGTATGTATGTACCTATTTAGCCCGCACCTTGTTGACCTCACGCCTTTGCGGTTTCAAACCACACGCAACGCGTCCAACAAAAAGTGCTTTGCACCGCGAGACTCGAACACAACACCGCACATTCCCGAGTCCAAAGACAGCCCTCTATTCCACCACAGTACTCGTTTCGCGTGAATCATTCAAAATTCCGAATTTGTCTGCGTCGTCGTCAAGACTTCCCTCTCTCCGACCGTCGCAAAGCCCGCGAAATCCCTCCGAGTGTCGACAGCCACGTTTCGATTGCCAAGCAACGAGTGTCAAGCCTCCTTGGACTTGTCCGTCCTATACAGAATCACTGCTCTTGCGCTGTTCCCTTAAGAAGTGCAAAGATTTGACTCGGAGCTCTCCTGTCACGCCTAGGGCTATCTCCCGGTCGCGTGGCATCTTCGATCGTCACGTCGCGTTGGCTCGAAACCTGTCCCGTCGAGCCTCTACGTACCAAAACTTGTGCGTTCTCTAGAAGCCGCCCATCCATCGCCATGTACAATGCCGGCTACGGCTTTGGCAACCCGGCCTTCAACCAGCCCGGGACGCCACAGCAATCGCAGCAACAACAGTCACCGCCGCAGCAGCAGCAACAACAATCACAACAACAGGCGCAGCTCACACCGCAAATGATGTATAATCAGCAGCAGCAGTTTGCTCTCATGCAGCAAGCTGGCTTCAATCCCGCAGCCAATCCTCAGATGATGCAGGGCATGTCGGGTGGCATGATGCAGAATCCGAGGATGCCTGGCATAAATCCCCACGGTCAAAGTGAGTCTCATTTCTTTCACTGTTTTTCTGAATTCATTCAGTGCATAGCTTGCGACGCCCGGAAGAGAGCTTGGCACGGTATGTGAGTCGAACTGGTTGCTAATGGACGGGGAATGCAGTGCCTGGATACTCTCAGCAGCTTCAACCAGGAGCATATAGTCAGATGATGCCCGGTGGCGTGCCGCAAAACTTTGTACCAAATCAGTACATGATGGCTGGTGGTATGCAAGGGTTTCCTATGGTCCAACAGGGTATGAATCATCAGCAGATCCAGATGATGCAGAGAATGCAAGCGCAGTATGCAGCTCAGCAAGCGGTACAGCAGCAACAGCAGCAGCAACAGCAGCAACAGCAGAAGCAACAGCAGCAACAGCAGCAACAGCAGCAGCAGCAGCAGCAGCAGCAACAGCAACAGCAACAGCATCAACAGCATCAACAACATCAACAACATCAACAACATCAACAACATCAACAGCATCAACAGCATCAACAGCATCAACAGCATCAACAACATCAACAGCATCAACAGCATCAACAGCACCAGCAGCACCAGCAGCACCAGCAGCACCAGCAGCCCCAGCAGCCCCAGCAGCCCCAGCAGCCCCAGCAGCCCCAGCAGCACCAGCAGCACCAGCAGCCCCAGCAGCACCAGCAACACCAGCAGCACCAGCAACACCAGCAGCACCAGCATCAGCATCAGCAACAGCAACAGCAACAGCAACAACAGCAACAGCAACAGCAACAACAACAACAACAGCAGCAGCAGCAGCACCAGCAGCAACCACAACAGCAGCAACCACAACAGCAGCAACCACAACAGCAACAACCACAACAGCAACAACCACAACAGCAACAACCACAACAGCAACAACCACAACAGCAACAACCACAACAACAACAGCAACAACTTCAACAACAACTTCAACTACTACAACAACAACAACAACAACAACAACAACAACAGCAACAGCAACAGCAGCAGCAGCAGCAGCTCAATCATCAGCAACAACAGCAACTCAACCAGCATCAACAATCACAAAAACATCAACAGATTCAACAAGCGCAACAGCATCATCAGCAGATACAGCAGCCGCAGCAACAACATCAACAGGGACAGCAACAGCAACTGCATCGCCAACAGGCGCTGAAACCGCAACCGCAACAGACACAGCAGCCTCATCATCAACAACAACAACAACAACAGCAACAGCAACAACAACAACAACAACAACAGCAGCAGCAGCAGCAGCAGAAGCAGCAGCAGTCTCTTGCGTCGCAGATGAATCCGGGCCTGAATCAAGTTTCCACCCCTCAAAGACCTCCGAGCATAGCTCAGGGCACTCCAACGAACTCCATGAACCAGCAGCCACAAACGTTCAATACCACTCCTCAGCCCCATAACCGGAATCAAACTCCCCAAAATACCCAAAAAACTTCCGCTTCTGGCCCACCGCAAACACCAACTTCCTCGGCGCATCCGGGGGGTGGAATGAGCATTCCGACATCTGCGACACTGATCAGCCCTGGCAGCGAATCCTGCGAAAAGCAGAGATTTGCATTGCTAATAGATATCAACCACGAGCTATTATATGAGTCAATGCTAATTCAAAGTACACAACAGCAGCTGAAGAATGAAAATGCGTTGGCAACCGGCAACGCAGCAGACCGGAAGGCAACTGAGGAGGAGAACCTGTTTCAGCAAGATTATTTTCAGTACGCACTACTACCCACAAGTCAAGATAGATATGTTGGCGCTGACCATTTGCCCCAGATGCATGAGAAGACTGCAGGGAAACCTGTCCTACATGGCTGCTTTGGCTGACCGCAAACCCGAGGTCAAAGCCCCCCCGTGCCCAGCATATCTCAGCGCCCCGCCCCTGAATTTGTCACTCAAGATGAGGGCGCCCTCCGTGGCACTTGAAGGACGAGATCCGAACCTTGATCCCGTGGCGGACAGAAAGGAGCGAGATCAGGCGCTGAAAGACTTATACTCCAAACTGCAAGCTTTATTTCCCGGATTTGATCCCAAGAAGGAGCCCATTTTTCGGGTGCCAGGACAAGCGCAGAAATCGGGCCTACAAAGTTCAAATCAGGCGAATCCAACCGTGGCACACACTCCTCAGATGTCAGACGTGACGGCGCGACCTGGTAATCCCGGCATGGTGGCATGACGTAAAGTCGTAACAACCAGAAATCTACGTTATGTAGTTCCGTTTGACACGGGTGCTACGCCACGGAATGCGCATGCACGACGGCGATGATGACGCACATCGTTGGCGTATGGAACAAGAAGAGGGGAAGTAAGCTACGCGCCCCTCCACCAGCTCTACTTCACTATTCCTCGTTTTTTGTAACAAAGGCGTTGTTGGCATGGGGAAAATTGCCTCGGGGATGGAGTCGGGATTTTTTTCGCCTGACTGCCCAGTGCCTGTATACATTTGGCACAAGTGGGAAAAAATGTACTAGAGGGAAAGATATCCCCAGGCTCGAGCATATGCGTCGTGCAAATGCCGTCTTGTATTCTTATATACAGAACTGTCACGAATTCGGAATCGCTAGAGGGTATGGAATGACGAAGACGACGTGATCTATGGATAGATTCTACGGGTTCCATTTTCATCGCATGGCATGGTATTGCACAATGGAGATGCATTGGACACCGCTGAATATTGCTCTCCCGATGCGATGGACACTGACAAAGGTACTGGATGAGGACAAGTGCCAAGAAGGAAACGAGATGAATGCTGTTGAAACGCTGAGTCGGTTGCACATGACGGTTAGTTATGTATCAAGCCGAGCCGGCCCGAGGCTCCTTGTTACACATAACCAGTCTGGCTCAACTGCCGCTGCATCGTTGTCCATCACTCCCAAGAAGACGATGTACATATGTATATGTAGTGCGGGTGGTATGCATGACAGACGTGGGGGTTTGGGGGTTTGGGGTATGTAGTACCGAAGCAACCTGAACTCAATTTCGGCTCTGTTGAATGATCTGCTGCTCCCTCGAAAACTTGATTTCTGTGTCTCATCTGCTAACTCAACCAACTCGTGAACTTGCAAGAAGCTCAAGATTAGCAGCTGGACTACTCCGTAGGATCATGCATTATACATTATGTACGGGTAGGTACCTGTATGGAGTTGTTCAAGTTACGAACTGGTCAGTGGCGGCCAATGCCATCATGCTGCATCTCGCAAATGTACGGCGCAATGCCGCCGCTGCAATTGGCCAATAAACATGCTTCGTCAAGACCCACTAGTACGAAACCCCGCTCATGCAGCAAGGGATTCGAACCAGTGGCGGCACTGGGCATGTGTGCGAAGTGGGCTGCGAAAGCCGTCCGATTTGTGGCAGGCGAAAAAAATTGAAATAAAAAGTTTCTTTCCTTGTTAGTCCTGCATTCGGCTGTCAACCGCCTACTCCCCTCGGTCCACAAACCTCTTCATCAACAGGAGGGAAGAAGAGACGATCAACCTGCGTCCTCCTTCAGTGGCAGATGATTGCGAGGTAAAGCTTGAGACCTGTCCAAGAAAGCTCTGGAAACGGGTTTTCTTGCCCAGCTGTCGCTAGCAGATCCCGCCGCACCCCGAGAAATACCCCTCTTCCGAGTCCGAGAGAATTGCGCTGCTTCTGCCCCGCCATATTCTTATTTTTATCGTCTTCTTTTGGCTTCTCTGCTTCAATTGTCACCTCGTCGAACCTAAAATATCAAAAAAGAAGAACCATATAATCTGCTTGAAAGATGGCGACCAAAGCGCTGCCGCCAGCCTCGGCACGATTTCTGAGCGCGGCCGACGAAGGCCTCACATGTCTCGAACTCGAAGATGGCTCTGCCTACACTGGCTACAGCTTTGGAGCTGCCAAGAGCGTTTCTGGAGAGCTAGTCTTCCAGACAGGCATGGTGGGATACCCCGAGTCTCTGACGGACCCCTCGTACCGCGGACAGATTCTCGTCATCACCTTCCCGCTCGTTGGCAACTACGGTGTGCCTTCGCGCGAGACCATGGATGAGCTGCTCGGCGATCTGCCCGCTCACTTCGAGTCCTCTCAGATTCACGTTGCCGGTCTTGTCGCAGCTTCATACTGCGGCGAAGATTACTCTCACTTTCTGGCGACCTCCTCTCTCGGCACCTGGTTGAAGGAGCAGGGCGTCCCAGCCATGTACGGTGTCGACACCAGAGCCCTGACCAAAAAGATTCGGGAAAAAGGCAGCATGCTGGGCAAGATGAAGCTCCAGATCAAGGATGCTGAAACCAGCGCCCCTGCTAGAGGTTGCGTTGTGAAGGCTGCCTCTGAGCAATTCGCCGAGATTGACTGGGTGAACCCTAATGAGAAGAATCTCGTGGCTGAGGGTGAGTTCCCCCTCCTCTCGTACTTTGATATCTCTCTATTCTTTAGTTTGGACAACGGTATAAGAAAATCATATACTCATCGTTGTATTCTTTGTCTCTGTAGTGTCTGTCAAGACTCCTAAGCTCTATAAGCCGCCCACTTCTGTGGCCACTCGCAAGCATCCCTCGGGCCGACCCATTCGTGTTTTGTGTGTTGACGTTGGTATGAAATACAATCAGCTCCGATGCTTCCTCAAGCGCGGAGTTGAGGTTATGGTTTGCCCCTGGGACCACGACCTCGTCAAGGAGGCTGGGGACCAGTATGATGGTCTGTTTCTCTCCAATGGCCCTGGTGACCCCTCAATTCTCGACGTCACTGTCAAGAACGTTCAGGCGGTCATGGAAAAGAACAAGACTCCCGTCTTCGGTATCTGCCTGGGTCACCAAGTGCTCGCCCGTGCGTCGGGTGCCAAAACCAGCAAAATGAAGTTTGGTAACCGCGGACACAACATCCCTTGCACGAGCTTGGTCACGGGGAAGTGCCACATCACCTCTCAGAATCACGGTTTCGCCGTTGACGCCGATACTCTGCCCTCTGGCTGGAAGGAGCTGTTCGTCAACGCCAACGATGGCAGCAATGAGGGCATCATGCACGTCGACAAACCCTACTTTAGTGTTCAGTTCCACCCGGAGAGCACTCCTGGTCCTCGCGACACGGAGTTCCTTTTTGATGTCTTCATCAACACCATTGTTGACTGCACAGAGAACCCAGAGCTTCTGCAGCAACCCGTCAGTTTCCCCGGCGGTACCATCGAGGCGAACGAGGCGCTCCACCCTCGTGTACATGTCAAGAAGGTTCTTGTCCTTGGCAGTGGCGGCCTCAGCATTGGACAGGCAGGCGAATTCGATTACTCTGGCAGCCAAGCTATCAAGGCTCTGAAAGAAGAGGGTATCTACACGGTCCTTATCAACCCCAACATCGCCACCATTCAGACATCAAAGGGCCTTGCCGACAAGGTGTACTTCTTGCCTGTCAACGCTGAGTTTGTGCGCAAAGTCATCCACTACGAACGGCCGGATGCCATCTACGTTACTTTCGGTGGACAAACTGCCCTGCAAGTTGGTATCCAGCTCAAGGATGAATTCGAAGGCTTGGGAGTCAAGGTTCTGGGCACCCCGATCGATACCATCATCACTACAGAGGACCGTGAGCTTTTTGCTCGCTCCATGGACTCTATTGGCGAGAAATGCGCCAAGTCAGCATCTGCCTCCAGTGTCGCCGAGGCCATGCATGTGGTCAAGGACATCGGTTTCCCTGTCATTGTCCGTGCTGCTTATGCCCTCGGTGGTCTCGGTAGCGGGTTTGCCAACAACGAGGAGGAGCTTCTCGATCTCTGCAACAAGGCCTTCGCCGCCAGCCCTCAGGTGCTCATTGAGCGCAGCATGAAGGGATGGAAGGAGATTGAGTATGAAGTCGTTCGGGATGCTCAGGACAACTGCATTACTGTCTGCAACATGGAAAATTTTGACCCCCTGGGAATCCACACTGGCGACTCTATCGTTGTTGCTCCTTCCCAGACCCTGTCTGATGAAGACTACAACATGCTGCGAACGACAGCTGTCAATGTCATCCGCCACCTCGGCGTTGTGGGTGAATGCAACATCCAGTACGCCCTGAATCCGTTCTCAAGAGAGTATTGCATCATCGAGGTCAACGCACGCTTGTCTCGTTCCTCGGCCTTGGCCTCCAAGGCCACTGGATACCCATTAGCTTTCATCGCCGCTAAGCTGGGCCTCGGTATTCCTCTCAAGGAGATCAAGAACTCTGTCACAAAGTCCACGTGTGCATGCTTCGAGCCGTCTCTGGACTACTGCGTTGTCAAGATGCCCCGATGGGATCTCAAGAAGTTCACGCGAGTGTCCACACAGCTTGGTTCTTCCATGAAAAGTGTGGGTGAGGTCATGAGCATCGGCCGATCTTTCGAAGAAGCCATCCAAAAGGCCATTCGATCCATCGACTTCCACAACCTAGGCTTCAACGAAACCCCCGCCTTGATGTCCATCGACGACGAGCTTCAGACCCCTTCGGACCAGCGCCTGTTTGCTATCGCCAATGCCATGCACGAGGGCTACTCGGTCGACAAGATTTGGGAGATGACAAAAATTGACAAGTGGTTCTTGCGCAAGCTCAAGGGCCTAAGCGACTTTGCCAAGGACATGAGCCGATACACCACCAAGGACATTGCCCGATCGCCTGACCTGCTGGTGCAGGCCAAGCGCCTCGGCTTCTGCGATCGTCAGCTCGCCAAGTTTTGGGACTCCAACGAGATTGCTGTTCGCCGCATGCGGCTCGAAGCTGGTGTTCGACCGTTTGTCAAGCAAATCGACACTGTCGCTGCTGAGTTTCCGGCCTTCACCAACTACCTTTATCTCACCTACAATGCCAGCGAGGACGATATTTCGTTTGATGACCACGGTGTCATGGTACTGGGCTCTGGTGTGTACCGCATTGGTTCCTCAGTCGAGTTCGATTGGTGCTCCGTTCGCGCCATCAGAACCTTGCGTAGCACGGGCTTCAAGACGATCATGGTCAATTACAACCCGGAGACTGTCAGTACCGATTATGACGAAGCCGACAAGCTCTACTTTGAGAACATCAATCTGGAAACTATTTTGGATATTTACCAGCTGGAAGCCGCTAGCGGTGTTCTTGGAGCCATGGGCGGCCAAACCCCCAACAACATCGCCTTGCCGCTCCATCGGGCCGGCGTCAAGATCCTTGGTACCTCGCCTGAGATGATCGACATGGCCGAGAACCGGTACAAGTTCTCGCGCATGTTAGACCGCATCGAGGTTGACCAGCCCTTGTGGAGAGAACTCACCAGCTTCCCTGAGGCGCGGGAATTTTGCAACTCCGTCAGCTATCCAGTGCTCGTACGGCCCTCGTATGTGCTGTCTGGTGCTGCGATGAACACAGTCTACTCTGAGAAGGATCTGGAGAGCTACCTAGCGCAAGCTGCCGAGGTCTCCCGCGAACATCCGGTTGTTATCTCCAAATATATCGAGAACGCCAAGGAGATCGAGATGGATGCCGTTGCGAAAGATGGTGTTGTTGTCGGTCACTTCATCTCGGAGCATGTCGAAAATGCCGGTGTTCACTCGGGCGACGCCACTCTGATCCTGCCACCTCAAGACCTGGAGCAGGCCACTATTGAGAGAATCGAGGAGGCTACGCGGAAGATTGGTGCTGCCTTGAACGTTACCGGGCCCTTTAATATTCAATTTATCGCCAAGGACAACGACATCAAGGTCATTGAGTGCAACGTCCGTGCGTCTCGATCGTTCCCCTTTGTGTCCAAGACTATGGGGGTAGATTTGATTGAGATGGCCACCAAGGCCATCATGCACCAGCCTTTCACGGAGTACCCTCCCACCACCATCCCGCCTGACTGCGTCGGTGTGAAGGTACCTCAATTTAGTTTCTCGCGTCTTTCCGGCGCTGATCCTGTTCTGGGAGTCGAGATGGCCTCTACTGGTGAAGTGGCGTGCTTCGGCGTGGACAAGTACGAGGCTTACTTGAAGGCGCTATTATCCACCGGCTTCAAGATCCCCAAGGCTAATATTCTGCTGTCCATCGGATCCTACAAGGACAAGGGAGAGCTGCTTCCTTCAATCCAGAAGCTGCAGCGCATCGGATACAAGCTGTTTGCCACTGCTGGTACGGCCGACTTCTTGCAGGAGCATGGTGTCCAGGTCCAGTACCTCGAGGTGCTCGGGCGCGATGAGGACGTGAATTCCGAATTCTCTCTGACGCAGCATCTGGCCAAGAATATGATTGACTTGTACATCAACCTGCCGTCGAACAACAAGTATCGCCGTCCCGCCAACTACATGAGCAAAGGATACAAGACGCGTCGCATGGCTGTCGACTACCAGATCCCTCTAGTAACAAACGTCAAGAATGCTAAGATCCTGGTTGAAGCGATTGCACGCCACGTCTACCTGGATGTCTCTAAGCGCGACTTCCAGCTGAGCGACGTTGTGCTCCCACCTCCAGTCCTGCCCGCCAAGACTCCCGAGATGAAAGCCACGCTGCCGTCTATTACTTCTGTCACCGAAAGCCCACGACGACGACCTGCGGATGGCGCGCTGGCTTCGCCGCTTCGCATGGGACATATTGACGAGCTTGCTTTGCCCTGCAGCATTCAGCAGGGCTTCTCCATCAGCCCTTCGGTTATGAAGCTCATCTCTCAGCCGTCCGTCTTCAAAGACGCCAATGTGCTGTCTGTGAGCAAGTACAGCCGCGCTGATCTGCACCTGCTCTTCACTGTAGCCCAGGAAATGCGGCTCGGGGTTCAGCGCGCAGGAGTGTTGGATATCTTGCGCGGCCGTGTGCTATGCACTCTCTTCTACGAGCCCTCCACGCGCACCTCTGCGTCGTTTGATGCGGCCATGCAGCGCCTCGGAGGTCGAACCGTCGCTGTACCTACTTCACACTCGTCGGTGAAGAAGGGTGAGTCACTGCAGGATACTTTACGCACATTGGCATGCTATGGCGATGCCATTGTTCTGCGACACCCCGATGAGCAGTCTGTGCATGTTGCCGAGAAGTACAGTGCCGTTCCGGTAATCAACGGCGGAAACGGCAGCAAGGAGCACCCTACGCAAGCCTTCCTGGATCTCTTCACTATCCGAGAGGAGCTCGGTACTGTCAAGGGCCTAACAATCACCTTCTTGGGTGACCTCCTCTACGGGCGCACAGTGCACTCCTTGGTCCAGCTGCTACGACACTACCAGGTCCAAGTACAGCTGGTGGCCCCCAAGGGTCTCGAGCTGCCCGAGGATGTTCGATCCCAGCTCGCAGCTTCCGGCCAACTACTTTGCGAGTCCGAGACGCTGACACCGGAAATCATTGCCCGCAGCGATGTGCTCTACTGCACGCGCGTACAACAAGAGCGCTTTGAGAGCGCCGAGCAGTACGAGAAGGTCAAAAACTCGTACCGCGTAGACAATGCGGCTCTGAAGCACGCCAAGAGCCAAATGGTGGTGATGCATCCTCTGCCGAGGAATGAGGAGGTTGCTGAGGAGGTGGACTTTGACCAGCGCGCGGCGTACTTTAGACAGGTAAGTTTTTGATATGCGCTCAGACAAGTCATCAACAGAAAGTATGCTAACAAAATGGATTAGATGCGTTATGGATTGTACTGCAGGATGGCGCTGTTGGCACTTGTCATGGCTCCTTCGTAAAGTCTCAGCGGCCTTGCGTTCCATGGAGGTTATGCATTCTGCTGATTTTGCACTCCTGTTTCTTTGATGCATGGCCGCCACGAAATACAATTCGAAAGACTTGGATCTTATTACTATGCTTGGCCAATTTGGATTCTTAATTATGAAGGAGGGAAAAAAAATGATGTAGAAAAGTGCGAACAGAACACATTTATCTGGCGATGAGTGGCATGTTGTTTCAAAGGTGTTTTTTATGTTCGGGTAGTATCATATTTGTGATTTTCTGAGAGCCGTATGGGTGGATAGTTCTTTCTATGCTCGTATCCTCGTAGATATTCAATCGCAGTCGCTGGAGTCGATTGCGTGGAGGGTGTATTGTATGTATGTATGCATGTATATGTATGTTTGTCTAGGCGTGATGTGGCGTGCGGGAGTGGCTGTTGTGTCTGTATGTTTTGTGAGGAGGTAGATGTCGTTCTACTTATTTCGTTTTTTTTTT